>CAIGRB010175017.1:53664-77924 GCA_903798255.1 Fraxinus quadrangulata
AAAAAAAAAAAAAAAGAGAGAGAAAAGAAAAGAAAAGAAGGGGAGAGAGAGAACTTCTAAAGCTTCACCTAAACATAAAGCCACTGTGGGAGTTCACAACGCGACTTCAGTTGAAATTGGACAAAATTGGAGAGAACGTAACACAGCAAGAGAGGACCGACCCTTACCGTTGTAATCCCATAAACTGAACCCTTAATTCTCAGTAATTCTAATCGACTCGTCAAAGTTTTAATCTGAAAACTCATAAACGACTGAAAAACCTCAAATCAATCGAGCGAAAATGGATGCGGCTCTTCCAATTATACTACTTTCCGTGATTATTGGAGCTCTGATCGCATTTATAGTATTCGGAAGCTATTTCCGGAAGCGTAAATCTGAAATCGAATCAATTGCCCGACCCGAGTCGCTTAATTCCAATCCGAAACCTTCTTCAAAGCCTTCAACCACCAAAAAATCGCAGCCCAAATCTCACTCTCACTCGCACACTGCCGATAAAGTAATACAATTATTCTCATTTTGTTGATAAATGTGTACATATAATTATATGCGTGTGTGTAGTGGGTTGTATAACATTTGTTTTAACATTTTTGGGTGTAATGTGGAATATAGGATGTGGCCAAGAAGCATCACCCGTTGGATTTGAATACGTTGAAAGGGCATGGGGATGCTGTTACAGGCCTATGTTTTTCTCCAGATGGGCGTAGTTTAGCAACTGGTAAATAGCCTAGTTTTAATCCCATTTTGTTTCGGTTAATGTCAAAGAATTGTATTTCACAGTTTGGTGCATGATTAGGAGGATTCTGTACCTGGGTTTCGTGTAGGTGGTATAACTTTTGGTTTAATTGGGTGAACAACTTGTGTTATTCGTGGATTGCCTGATTGTTAAAACTATAGCTAATATGGAAAACCTGTTTTGGTGAAAAGGAGACTTTTGTTCAAATATGATGCATTTTGGGAAATAAAAGAGCTAGTTTTATTGAAATGTGCATTTTGAATGCCACCAGTAAATTTTAAATGAGAAATTTGGCCGCCCTAGCTGGTGCTCCTTTATACTGATATTGGTTCAAGATGACCTTTTTGGGGTTTGACAGTATGGTAAATTTAGCCCGGAACAGGAGTGATCAGTTGTTTCTTATGCATATTCTTGTGTTGGCCTGCCTTGTGACTGCAGGGAGCATTTATGATTTGATGGATGGTGTTAAGGTTATATTCTACTAATTGCTTGCTTTATATGACACTTGTGTGGATTTCCTCTTTATGTTGGCCTTCTAATTGCATGGAACATCTATACATCGGAGCTTCTATGGCTTGCTGGATATTGTTAAGACCATATTCTACTACTTGCTTGCATACTTGATATGACACTTGTGTGGATCTTTCCTCCCGAGTGGTTTGACAAACAGTGTTCTCTGTGGACAATTTATATTCTAGACTAGATTTCCTTTCAAACAATGTATAGGAATTAGAATTATAATACATTTTATGCTTTGGCGCCTTTTTCTGTTGTATGTCTGTTATTTTTATACATGCTAATCTAATCAAATGAATTTGAAAGACGTAAAAAATAGTATATTACATGTGAATGTAGGTCTTATAGCTTTCTCTTTCTTCTAGTTCTGTCTTATCCGGCATTTGGCATCTTAGGTTCTGACATTAAAGTAATGTCCTTATGTTGTACGTAACATATTGTTTGTGGATACAGCTTGTGGAGATGGTATTGTCAGGATTTTCAGGTTGGATGATGTCTCGAGTAAAAGTTTCAAGTATGGATCTCTACTAACCTACTTATCTCCACATAACTATTATTGATGTATCTTTATCATTGCCATTGATTAAATCTTTCCCAATTTACCTAGGTTTCTGAGAATTAATGTGCCTGCTGGTGGTCATCCTAAAGCAGTGGTATTTGCCGATAACGCATCATCTGTGGTAGTGGCTTCCCAGACACTTACTGGTGCATCTTTATATTTGTATGGGGAGGAAAAACTCAAGACAATTGATGAACAGAAGCAGCAGGCTAAGCTTCCACTCCCTGAAATTAAATGGCAACACCATAAAGTACACGATAAGAGGGCCATCATCACTTTGGTGGGAACTAAGGCAACTTATGGCACTGCTGATGGAAGCACAATTATTGCTTCATGTTCTGAAGGTATTTTCTGATATCTTTCTTCTGTCTTGTTATATCAAATAATTCGAAGATTTCTTAAAGAATCATCTGTTTAGTGAAATATTTCCAATCTTGTTGGTTACTTTCATTTTTCCATAGAGAAATTAAGAAGTTTTGATTATGCTCAATATGAATTTGTATTGAGTAGAGTGTCTATGTCTTGGTCAATATGTCTATAGTAACCTCTTATGGTTCAGTAAAAAAAGGTCTTTATGGTTCAGCATTTTCTTAATTTTCTTTCTTCTTTTTGATTCTATGAAAATTTTACTTTTTCAGATGAACATAATTAAGTTTGCCCCTGTTTGACAACCATTATCCAAAAATTCTATTTTCTATATACTCGTTTTCAACCACACAATCACACAATAAAATATTTTGGACATACACCCAAAACTTTTCTTTACTTTTTAACCACGCATTCTCAAAAAATTTACTATTCAAAACTTTGTTTTTGGGTTTTAAAGGCCATCAAACAGTGGCTTAATGATCAGCAATGATCATATCATACAACCATCAAACAGGGGCTTAATGACCAGCAATGATCATATCATACAAAAGTGATGACAATAGGTGCCTTTGTTCTTTGTAGATTCACCAATCCATCCATTCATTAATTTTACCTCTTTTTTTTTTTTTTTTACTGTTTTCTACTTTATCATTTACTATGTTTTCTTTATCTAAAACTTTTGAATCTATTGATTGTAGATCTATGGCTGGAATCAACATCTTTCAGTTCTATTGATGTCCATGGTTAATAACATATGCTTTAGTTAATTAGCTGCTTGGCACTTATTTCTGACAAAACTAGTTAAGTTTTTGGTTTATGGTGGATTCCCATCCTTCGAATGTCCTTTAACTGCAAACATGGTAAACAATTAAAAGGTGCTGAATAAAAATCAGTATGTTAAGTCAGTAATGGTTGCTATGTGTAGTAGCGGTCTTGGTATTTCCCTATATTACCTGATTAATAATGTGTCAATTGCATGATGGCAGAACTAGCTCAGTTTTTCACATCCTCCTTTTGTTCTAAGGAAAAGAAAAGATTCAAACACATTAACTTTTCTTTTCTCTTGAATTTTATGTTACTCTTCAGGTACTGACATTATACTTTGGCATGGAAAAACTGGAAAGATATTGGGTAATGTAGATACAAATCAGCTCAAAAACACAATGGCCACCATATCTCCAAATGGGCGTTTTATTGCTGCCGCTGCTTTTACTGCTGATGTGAAGGTCAAAATTCCTTTTTTTTTTCCCCGCATGTTCACTTAATTTAGACGACAGGTGCATTATATTCTGTGTCCATTATAATCCCACATTAAAGGCTTTGAATTTGGTTGTAAGTTGTAAATTACTACGTAAGTGGGCATGCCTGCGTACTTCTGTGTGCTATGTTTCATGTTTCACTTTCTCTATTGATTTTGTTCTTTTAAAGAAATATGTAAATCAGTTACACAAGCTTCTGTTAGGACAATAGAGGAGACTTATGAAATCGTTCTTGTAACTCACTCTTTGGCATATTGTTTTTAATATTTCATGTTTTCTTTCTGGTGTATAATTCTCCATCACGGGAATTTTAAACATGCGGTTAGTAAAGATTTACAGTATCTTTTTGGATAGAAAGACTTATATAGCTCAATTTCATGGGGGCAAATTGCTCAAATTGAGACACGATGGACTTAATACTTTTGAGATTTCCATTTCATTGGGAACCTGGAATTTATCTTTAGTTCTGAAGAAAGTCTTTACTCTTTTTTGAAATTATGCAATCATTTGTACTGGTCCTATGCAATATAAATATTTAAATAAATTAGGTAGTGAACTTGGCTTCGTGGGTCCTCTCCTTGTCCAAACTGCTGATGCTCTTGTGCTTCATGGCCTGAATGTTCAGTGCCTCTAGACGCGCAAAGATGATCCATTTTGGTGTACCTCTTCTACACATGCTTTGAGATGTAGGAAGCCTGGTATGACCCAGATGCTGAAACTCAAGATCACTCAGTAGGCATCTTTTACAGAAGAAAGTAGAGAAGGAAATTCAACCCAAGTGAAGAAAGGAAAGAATGAAGACGTCCTAAAACTCCAAAAACCTTGTTTATTTATAAAGACACATGAAAAGTTAAGATCTGAAATCAAACCATCATTTTCACGTCATAATTGGAATTGTGTAATTGAGATGCATGGATGGGAATGTGAAAGGACGTGTGTCAGAAGTCCACAAATAGGTGTGGGAAACTTGTAGGCGAAGAATTAGGAGGGTTAAAGGGCATTAAAAACATGAACGATTGACATTCAAAATTGTTTATGTGGCTAATTTTGTCCCATTTGAACATTGGTGGAGCTTATAAGGAGCAAAGTTATCTTGTAAGAATGAACTTGAATGGTTTATTGGGCTGTGCAAGTGCATTTGCCATCCATTCCATTTTATTTGTTAGGGCTATGTCTCTTTTGACAAGGAATTATATCTTCTTCCCACATCTCATAATTGACTCATAAATGCTTGATTGAGTGGTATGAGTATAAGAGTTATAACCTCAATATTCTCCATGATAACATATATTGGCATGTGCTTGGAAAGTAATCTGGCCTTCATTGGAAGACAATCTGTTCATCCTCTCAAATTTGAAGGAATTATTTTGAAAAGTTGTTTTTGCTTTTGGGTTTTCTATCAAAATAAATTTGTCATGGTTTAAAAGGTGCCTCAATATGAGGTGCTAGAAAATAGTACCAAGGCAGAATTTTTTGGCCCAAAATGAGGCTTACACCTTTAGCTATTAAGACATGCGCCTCTCTTAAATTACCTTGTGTACCAATTTCTCATTAAAGTTCTCATATTTCATTGGTGGATTTCATTCGAAATTTTTGTATATTTAAATAGCTTTTGGAATCTATTATATTTTAATAAAATTTACCTTTTCATTGATTATTAGCCATAAATTATCGAACCATTATATGTTAATAAAACCTAATCGGTTTCTTTGATTATATATATTGATATGCCATATATAATTTACTTTATAATTTCAAATACACAAATAATATAAACATACAACACGCATTCTAAAACAACACTGCGGCCCTAGAATTTCATCACTCCCCCGACGGCGACTTCCCTCCAGATCCAGACATCACTTTGGCGGAGACTAGTGATCCTATACTTGGTCTCAGTAGTAGTGATGAGTGATTATATAGGAGATTTATCTTTTTTGTTTGCAACTTTATGTTTTTATTAATTTATTTTGTGCTTGTTCGCAATGATACTTTAAGTTAATCTATTGTTTTTGGAATATTACATTTGGTTTATTAACTTACATGCTTATTTTTATATTCTTGTATTTTTTTGACTATTTTTTTCTGGTTCACGGTGAGGCTTATGCCTCACCTACTGTAGGAAAAACACCTCAATACTCAATTTTGCTTTTTAAACACTGAACATTGTTGTTGTAAGTTAGCTTAACATCTGGTTACGAATCAATATACTTCCATTTACTTATATGATATTTATTATGACAGGTTTGGGAAATTGTCTATTCAAAAGATGGCTCAGTGAAGGAGATTGTGAGAGTCATGCAGCTCAAAGGACACAAGGTTGAGTACGCTTATGCTTCTTGACTTACCACGATCACCTTCTTTCCTATTCTAACTTGTGTTAGACTCATTGTTTAAATGTGAATGTGATGGTAGCCACGTTCTGGAATAATGCAAAGTAACATATTTTAGCTAAGGTCGTCTCTTCCGTCCTTAGACCTCTAAGCATATTGGGGGATTCATGACCCTTTTATCTACCTTTTGGAAATTCCATGAACGTAACTTTGGGGTTTCGGTTTATAATCTCAACTTCAATATAGACAATTTACCAAAGTTTTAAGTGTTAACCAACATTCAACTAACAATCGAAGTGGAAAAAATACTTGGTATTCAAGGAATTTGTTGGAAGCATTTTATAAGAGCTGAAGTTTTGTTGGACTGGAATAGACTTGTAAGCTCTGCCTTGATACCAACAATTAACTAACAGTGGAAGTGGAAAAAATACTTGGTATTCAAGGAAATTGTTGGTAGCATCTTATCAGAGCTGAAATTTTGTGTTGGATTGGAATAGATTTTGTAAGCTCTGCCTTGAGATCCTACTTCAAGCTTCCATATAACGCATTTTGAACTATGATGTCTTAATTTAGTTGGATAACTCTTGCTTCACCGTGTCATTTTTTCAATTAATCCTGTCTGTGACTTTCATAGCCAAAAGCCTTGAACATGTGCGCGCTGCTGAATTTTTCTCTTTTGTTTATTTGGTATTTCTGATGTTCAGAGTGCGGTGACTTGGCTGTGCTTTTCTCCAAATTCGGAACAAATCATCACTGTATCCAAGGATGGTTCGATAAGAATATGGAATATCAATGGTATGAGTAGCTCTCTTCTATACTGTTATTCAGTTATTTTTTTGAGATGGAGAATTGTTCTAAGTTGGAACCGGGAAAATTTCTAAGGGTCCCCAACCTATGTAAAATGTAGCAAGTGGGACCCGACTAGACGGTTTCCGTCCATTTGGACATTAAAGTGTCACGTGAGCGTCACACGACTCACTTCTTAAGGGTAAAATAAGTAAAGATTTAATTTTAATGAGAAATAAATCAGAAAGGAAAAAAGGATGAAAAAGGAAAAAGGAGAAGGAAAGGAAAAAAGAAAGCAAACCCTACCTCCATTCCCAACTGCTGTCCCCGCTACCCCTGCTCTGGTTTTGCCCCATCTCCGCCAGGTTGTGGCATTTTTTTATTTTTTGGTTATTTTCCTCTTTGCCTTTGCTTATTATTGATTCAAAGTAAGGGTCTAATGATTTGACATTTTAAAATCCAAATGGATTAGAACTGTGTATATGGAACCTATGTGCCACGAAAATGAGGACCGAACACTTGCTACAAATTGAGGCCTGGAGACGTGCTTTTTACATTTCCAGAAGTTGGGGACTCCGGTCGTAATTTTCTTGTTAGGAATTTATTAGAGTTTGCCTCATGAAGAGCATTTCCAAAATGCCCAATGTTACAAGCCTGTAAATTTGTCTCTGTATGTCAAGATTTAATAGTATATCAAGAAATGATAGAAACGACATAAAAACACACTGGAAGAATGACCTGGCCAATTTTTACCTTGATACTTATGATTAGTTATCTTTGTGGTCACTGAGAAAGAGATGTCCTTTAGAAGTCAATGGTGTCATCCTAAATTTTTTTTATTTTTTTTCCTGCTTTCTATGAGACTAGAGTTATTACATTATACATTGTGGTAATCTTCTTTATCCGTTTCTTGAAGTTCGATATCATCTAGATGAGGACTCAAAGACTTTGAAGGTGTTTCCCATTCCACTTTCTGATTCAAATGGCACGACTTTACACTATGATCGTCTCTGTCTTTCCCCCGATGGAAAGATATTGGCAGCAACTCATGGTTCAACACTGCAGTGGTTATGTGCTGAGACGGGTCAGGTTTTGGACACGGTTGACAAGGCCCACGATGGTAAGCCTATTTTCAAGAGTTCCGAGCTTTCTTTTTTCTTCTTTGTGTTTATATTCCTTTTGGGCCACATCTAGATTCTTTATTTTTATTGAAGTTATCAATCCGGAACTTCATGGTTAACTTAGTCATCCCTGATAACAACTACTTCAACCATTACCATTTTATATCTTTAACTGAAGAAATGAAATTCTGGTGACTATTGATTCTTCACTGTATAAAAGCTTTACTATCTTCATGGCACATCACTATATGGCACGCTGTAGTAGAATTCGGAATCTACTTAATAACATGATGCTATGTGGAGTTTTATTTATTTTTGTGTTTGGTCTGTGAATGAGTTTCATCCAGAAATCCGGGTAGCAGTGTACATTGTACCATTAGTGTTGTAAAATCTTTAGATGCATCACTTATTATCATATCCTGCCCCTTTTGAAGCATCAGAATTCTGAATAGTAGTCTCCTCCTGGTATGTGTTGGATTGCAGATGAACTAGTTTTGATGGAACCAAGTTCTATCTTAGCTCATTTTCCAGTTCCAATAAAGAAAAGGAAAAAAATGTTTTGGTTTGTATTTGTCAGATTTATTTCACTTCTGAAATCATCTTTATGCTGGTTATAAAAGGTTCAGTTTCTATATATGAATATTTGTTATAGAAAATGGAGGTTTTGCCCCTTGAGCGGACTGAGTGCAGACCAACTATTTGTCATGATGCGCAAAATGGTTTGCCTCAGATTTTGTTACCCAAGGCTGCCTAAAAATATTATACTGCACAACTCTTTGCTTTTGCTATTCTCTTGGAATTTTATAAAATGAATCTGTTCTATCTGTTTTAGCAGATAAGACAAATGACCTATAACAGTTATGGGCTAATGATCTTGTCCAACATTGTGATTATACAATCATAATTTAGTTTCTGACTGTCGATTTTGGGTTCTTCAGCATTGACCTTCAGATTATGATTCTGTGAAATTCTTCTGCAAATATATAATGCAAGCAATGTATCATGCAGGTGAGATTACAGACTTGGCATGGGCACCTACAACCATTCCAATAGGTAAATTTCTTTTGAATTTCAGGAGTACCATTTCCTGACTTTTCCTTCTGTATATAGCAATACTGTTTCCTTATTTATTTACTCTAGTATCATCATTTAATTTCTTGGGTCGCAGGCTGCTCCCCAGACCACATTCAAAATTCAGTTGTTTTTGTCTCTTTATGTGGTTGGGGTGCGATGGCATTTGTTCCTTGTTGAATGAAACAGGCAAATGCAGGTGCCAAGCAACCATCATAAAAATTAGTCTCTAACAAATTCAACCCTTGGCTACATGTACTCCATATGTATACCTCTCTGAAGTATCTACTTGCATCTAAAATTGCTTTTGATTCACATGTTCTTTGAACAGAAAATAGGCAATCGTCGATTTTAGCCACGGCCAGCGTTGACAAGAAAGTAAAGCTGTGGGCAGCCCCTCCGAATCATCCCTCGTGAGAAAATTTTCGATTCCGCTGCAGTGAACCGTGGCTGAAGAAAGTGTCTTTCCGGATGGCAGTGTGTCATATGATAGCTTCAGGTTTTTTTTTGACCCCAACACATCTCACAAGCTTAACCTTCAATCGTTTCTAACAAGAATTGTGTTGTACGAAGATGTGGTCGGAAGAGGGCTTTTTCTTGAATACATGACCATTACAAGTACTATTTCATTTTCTTTTAGAAATTTTTATATGTAGTTTGGCATGGTATTTTCTTCACATTCGAGTGCTGATGATTTGATTTCATGACAGCGTCATGTTATTGCAATGTCACTAGCTTGAACCGGTCGACCTTTAATAATTTCCCACCATGAAACTTTGTCAAATCTTGGAACTTGAATTCTAATACAGGTTTCGATTTTCCAGATTTTACTCTTGCTTGGGTGGCTTAAAATTAACAGTCGAAAAAGCTTGTCCACACTCAAAAAAATAAAAAATAAAGGCGTAGTTAGAGGTTTAAGTTTGGTTCACACAATTTGCCTGGAATGTGAGAAATCTAGGACTTGTCTTGCTTGGAGCGCAACTGCCGAACAATGCGTCCAAATATTTTCGGGCTCGTTTGACATAGTTTTTACATTTTGTAGAAGAACTTTTAAAAGAAGTTATTTTAAATTTTGTTTGAAAACTTAAATTTTAAAAGAACTTTTTATTCCAAATACTTTTGGAGGAAGTCACATTGAACCAACTTCTTTTAAAAGTTCTTTTAATTAGTGGAATCAATTTTGTAAAATTAGTTAAACGAGTTCAAAAACAACTTTTAGATTTCAAAAGTTTATTTTGACTTTTCAAAGTCATCTCAAATGACTCTTAAGGCCCCGTTTGTCTCTCATTATTTCAAAACATTATTTGTTACGGTAAGATTCTTCACCAAACATTCACCCAATAAAATATTCTACACACAAACCAATAAAATTACTTTAAATCCTCGTTTGTCTTCCATTATTCCAAAACATTGTTTGTTACATTAAGATTCTCTACCACACATTCATCCAATAAAATATTCTACATACAAATCAATAAATTTACTTTAAATTTCAACCACATATTTTCCAAAAATATTATTAATTACTCCATTTATTTTACAATAATGAGAAACAAACACTTAGCCCCTGGTCGATTAAAATATGATTTTAATCCAAGTTAAAGTCAAACAATTCATATTAATCACATCTTTCATAAGTTCCACAACTTTTCAACTACATATTTCAAAAACTTTTATCAAAATCTACTAGAAATCTACTTTTTAACTCCATCAAATACCCTCTTATTACATTTGATTGAACTGTCATTAAATTGCTTTATATTGTTCTCGTCGTACGAGAAAATAGTCGTAAATTTCATATGGGTGAATGGTGAAAATTGAAATTAGGAGACAAAGAGCTGTGGAATGAAATTGAAGCGGGTAAATCGATACAGGTATATAAGAGCCTTGCGCTCTACCAACTATACCAACTGAGCTAGACGGGCTTTATGTTGATAGTTTAACATATAATATTAAAGTTAAAATCGTTACATTTTGCCTATCCTGTATAAACATTAAAATCCCTTTTTAATCCACTTCGAGCAATCCAAAAATATTTTTATCTTTATAATTCAAACCAATTATAAATACTTTTCAAGCATGCTTAAAAATTGACACGTTTGATAGATTGAAGTGGAATCTTTTTTTTTTTTTTTTTATTTTATACTAACAAATATGTGGTATTTCAGATAAGAGGAAAACTCATTATCCCACCATCTATGGGGTACCTTTTTCCATATTTTGTAATTCTAAACTTAAGTATATAAAGATTTTACTAATGTTCATGTTTAATATCGTGTTAGGCTATAGCTTAAATTCAACTTATAAATTAATTTAAATTCTAAAATAAGTAAATATTTAACTGATCAAATTGAAAGCGTGCAAATTACTTTATTTTGATAGTAATGGAAGATGTACTCGATGTTTTTCACTTATAAGTAACAAAAAAATAACTTGTCTTAACATAATTGAAACAAAACTTACTTGATGTTAACTTTTACTTATTCTAAGCTTAGTCTGTTCAAATCTTAATTCATTTCACACATAATTTATTTATTTTTATTTTGTGGTACAGGTATGGGAATCAAGCAGTGGGGAGAATATTCAATCTAAATGATGGCTAGTATATAAAGTTTAATTAACTGTTGTTCATAGATAACCTGACTTGTTTATATATTACCTATGATGGTTTTCATGTGTTCGACTTTTTGCCTTTGAAATCTTAAAACGAAACTAGGATTAAAAGAAAATGTTGCTTGTTATAATCAATAAAGACTTTTCTGATTGAGACTTTTCTACGGGTTCCTACGTTAACAAAAAAAAAAAAAAAGAATAGTATTACACCAATTATTCCCCCCCCCCCTGCGCGCGCCTTGCTGCATATACACTAACTTTGACATCATGGATGATATTATTGTGAGTTGACAGTTTTTTATATATTGATTTTAACAAAACTTTAAACAATCAATGACGCGGATTTTGACAACTCACACAACAATAGTGTCATCTAGGAATGTGCATCTTAATTAATTCTTGCTATTTCACATTTGTATGGAATGAAGGTGCTTTTGATTCAATTATTCAATATTGTTTGTTCAGTTTTACTTATACCCCTCTTAAGAAAAGACTCTGTATAAACCATTAGGACTTTAAATATCACAGAAATAGTTTATCTTTCTTTGAAAATCTAATTCAATAATTCTAGGTCTGCGTGGCTTGTGGATTAAATTTTTGTACTCAAAATTTACATTGCATTGTAAATTTTTATATCCTGTGAAGAAATTTATAATTATAATTTTGTATACTTCAAGAACGTGTTTAATATGCTTGACTAGATAAGGGGACGATTTTTTTTTTTTTTTAAAAAGTACACATTCCCAAAGGTACACATAAGTGGAACCTTTCTATTATTTCCCCCTATGACATTGATAAGGTTTGTAGACTTTGGTGTTCAATTTCTTAGTAGTGTCTCGATCATCTTATGGAAAAAGTTGTGGCCTACAAATCAAAGTGATTTGACGTATAAAGCGTATATGATATATGGCTTATACACATCTAAATGATCCATTTTGGCTTTTAAATCTTAGAATACATAAACCCTACGGATAACATGTGCATCGATCTATTCTGGCTTTTACCTACAATGGATATTAAGTACATGGTTTAGTTTGGTTAAAAATCAAATTTTCAATAAATTTTGATAAAAGTTGACGAAACGTGCGATTAAAAAATTAATAAAAACTATAAATCTCATTTTGTAGTCTAAAATAAATTTTAAGATAGGGGTCAAACAGGAGCTAAAAATACTCGTGCTGAAAGAATATACAAGCTCAAGCTTCCCTTCTGTCCCATGTATGAGCTGGACCTTCTAGATATGGGTCTACCAGTTGTTTTTTACATTGTAACAACCCATAAGAATGTTCCAACGCTCACAATGAGAAGTAAAAAATGAAGCATTTCTTCCAGACAACTGCATTACACAATTTACGTAGTACTGCAAGTCTACACCCACCAAGAATTAAAACGGAGACTTAGAAAGAGCAAGCTTGAAAAAACTGTGCAACTTCTCAGAACGGAAAAGTTTCAAATCCATTGTTTGACGTGATTTCTGTTGAAACTTTTACATATCAAAGATTGGAGAAGAGAATACATCATCAAAGCATTTGAGTGCATTTCTCGTCCTGTGCCAAAACTAGAGGCCACCAGGTCAATTCTTACAATCCTTGCTCAGCTTTTGGCTCCCATTTAACAATGAAGTTTTTGGCATCATCCTCGGAAATTTCACTGTTTCGATAGCAAGGATATAAGTACCAACAATAAGCATTTTGCTAAAAGTATTGAGGTGAAAATAAAAGTTGAATCGAATGAAGAATTGCATGACAAAATTTGTAACAAGAACAGACCTGTCAGGTGCTTCTTTCTTGCTTATCAGTGTAATTTCATGTGATGCAAGATATTCAGCGAAGCTTTTGAGGTCTTTCTCTTGGCAAAATTTGACGAGATGGCGCAGGAAATCATTGAACTGTTTCGGTTCCTGTTCAAGGCAGAAGTCCAAATATTTGACAGCTGTTTCAAAGCTGACTGGAAAAAGAGTCAACATACTACAAGTTCAGAACACATATTTCTAATATCAATTTGGAAAAAATGTCACTTGAAATTTCAGCGATTTGTTTCTTATAGCTAACCATTTTATATTTCTCTTGCCAATTTGGGGAAAAGTTGCTAGAATTTAAGCAATTAGTTTTTTATAGCTAACCAAATTCTCAGATAAGAACCTCTTTAAGTTGAAAACGTGCTTAATCACGAGGATAAAAAATACAGTCACCCATTTCTCTCGATGCAATGTAATTTGACAACGGCAGAGAATGGAAGAAAGAACCCCATTCACTAGAAAGTAAACTTACCTGCTCTAGAATGCAACCCTTGCGGAGAGCTACTAAACATTCTAGTGCTTTATGGTACGTGTCTCCTTCAAAAGAGTTCTCCACAATATCAAAAATCTTATTTTTCATATCTTGAATTGCTTTATTAACCCATTCTGTACTATCTCTGCGAGACATCATGGCTTCAAAATCTTGTACAGGATCCAAATCCCCTATTTTCTCAACTTTGACTCTGGATGTGTATTCAATGGCATCAATTGCTTGCGCATAAGCACCATTGCCAACTCCTTCCTCACTTGATCCAGTTGGTTTCTCTTTTAATAATCTTCGAGACGACTTCTTCAGCTGCAGAATAAACTGAGTAAGAAAAACCAGTATTTCTGTAGAATTTGGTTGCATATAAAATTTTATGATGAGCGGCCAAAATAACCTTAGGATTCTCTTTGAGTTCAAAGCATCTATGAAATTCATCTATAACAGCTTTATTTTGAGAAATAAGCTCAGGATCAGGCTCTGTTATCTTCCGGAGGGTTTCATCAAGTGGAGGGACAGCTGCATCTTGTTGCTTAGATTTCACTTCAAGGCAGTGATAAAATCGCTGACATGTAGACCGTACACTAATTATTCTATGGAATGAAAAAAGGGGAAAAAAAAAAAACAAACAAATACTAAAGAAAGCAATCTGTGAAGCACAAATCAGAAACATCATTGGTAGAAAATTCTCGTTCAAATAGCAAACGAGGCATTGTTTTTTTTTTTTTCAGAACAGTATCCTTTCAGGATTCACCACCAAATTCAAGTGTTTTTGCTGCAAGAAGTGGAATTGCAGTGCAATGTTTCCACAACTTCTATGGGGTGTCCACAACTTCTATGGAAATGTTTCCACAACTTCTATGGGGAAAAAATAAAAATAAATTATGACAATAAATCTAAGCATTGTGGCTTAAATGAAGGAAAATTTCCAGAAATGTCGTATGAGAAAGCAGTGGCAACTAAGACTTTGTTTAACTAACCAATTTTAGATGAAAAATTTAGTGACTCGCAACATTATCTATATGAAAATGTCATTGATAAGTACCTCCAGAACAGGATTAGGTGTGAGATCGGGTCGCAAAACCTCTTTGCCACTTGGTGCAAGATCAAGCATCTGGACCAGCTTATCCGCTGCCTCTTGCTGTTGTTCATTTGGCTGCATTGATGAAGGCAAGTTGCTGAAAGATGGAAACTGAAACTCCCTGATATCCTCCGCAAATGGAAGAACATTGAAGTAAAAAGAATCTGGCTGCCCCAACATAAAAAGAACGTCAAATTTGAGAAAGTGAATATATATCCACGTGCTAAAAGGGAGAAACAAAATGCTGCAAATTCGCTTGAAATAACTTACAATGTTATGTTTGTCAGATACATTAGGAGTTAGGACACCTACAACAACATTTCCCTGTCCTTGTCTCCATACACAACGGATAATAGCTACTTTGTTCATTTCCTTCAATGCCCTTGCTAAAGCTGAAACTGCAGTAATGGCCCTTGTGTTGCCAGGTTCAGCAATAAAAATGTTGACATCTCTCATATAATAGTGCCTTTGAGCAGATGAAGGATGGAGAGGAAAAAGCAGACCATGAAATTGTGTTTGATAATCAATCATAATTAACTAACACAAAAATCATATGGATGCAACTAGATGCAGCTAGGTTTTACCGCATTATATTTGAAGCATCTGTAAAACCCAGAAGCTTCACACTTTTCTCCGGTTTGAACTTGAATGTTTCCAACTCCGCAGATGATATAGGAACTACTTGAGGTCCATAGCGGTAACCTTTGATCCTTTGTTCTGGTGGAACAGATTTATTAGGATCTTCAACACTTTTGTATTCGTAATCAACCTTGATTTCATGAGTGGCATAGTTATCCGTTGGAGGTGCTTTGTCAGAATACTTTTTCAAGGTGGGAAATTTTTCTTCAGATGTTTTCTTGTAGACCCATACCTAATAGCAAACCAAAGTTAAAAACAAGAAAAATGATGCCAATAACATATTAACAAGTCCTGCACATCAAACAAGTGAGACAAAAAATTCAATATTGAATCACAGTTGAATGCATACATCAAGCAAATTCTAAACAATAAATATTGAATCACGGTTTAATGCATACATCAAGCAGATACTAAACAATTAGCACGCAAAGACTGCTCCATCCAGCAGACCTTGAAAGGCAAAAATGTAATAAAATTGTCTGGAACAAAGTGATAGTTTATAATAGGGTTTTGTTGATATGGCCTTAATATGATACCATTTCCTTGAGTCTCACCTTGATCTTCATCTTGGAGCTCATCTCAAAATCACCCCTGTATATAGTCACTGGAAATATGTTCCGAGTTCTGAGCGCACCTAATAATGAAGTTGGACTATCAACGTGAACTGTTTTCGTAGAAGATTTATATGAAAATGCATTCAACAGGTAATCATTCTCTTCCAGAATTTTCTTATCCACATTCAAATCTTGTGATATTCTAACAACTATACAGTCCATTTTCATGCCATGTGCCCTCATCTGTTCAGCAATGGTGTTGACTTGATCCTCCTTCGTTCCATCATATGGATCTTTGGTAGGAGAAGCTGCATTTGTTAAAAGACACAGTCGTTTCTTTCCCTTGTTTGTTTGCCCATACTTCTTAATTAGCATATCCATCCCAACAACAACAGCATCAATAACTATCCAGAAAGTTAAGGCACAAAGGTTCATGATATGGAAAACATATAAAAGTGGAAAGCTCTTCCATACTCTAGACGCGAATGCCTATATATTAAAAGTTGAGTTCTAGAGAGGACAGGAGAAGAAGGGGGAGGGGGAAAGACGAGAGATCATATTTCCAATTAGTAGAGGATCGATTACATTCCGATCCTAAGACGTGTGTTTAGACCATAAGAGAAGCAAAGATATTGATGTAAGAAAGAAATCAAAATAACAAATTCCTTGGGGGGAGGGCTCGTGCATATTTCCGGAGGGAAAACTCAAACTGAAATCTAAGGACCAAATCCAGGCACCATAATTACGTGTACATGTTGGATACAGTCACCATGTATAGACCCACGAGGAACCTGCTGCAAAGCTTCAACAAGGTTTCCATCAACAACTTTTATATCCCGCAATACCATCACATGTTCATATCCACCCACTTCATTTGTCAACTCATTATTAGTATCTGAAAAATCCAATCATGGAATATTCGTTAGCTTTCTTGTCAAATAGAAGCATATAAGATTATAATAATGTCACAATTCTGAAATGTCGAAAGCACGTGAATTCTAGAGCACCAAACAATCTCATAATCACATTATGGTGCAAAAACCTGCAAATGAGAAAGTTGCCACAGATAAATAACTCTTGATACATAAGCATACATGTTCCACTCTAATTTTTACTTCTTAGTGACATACTGTTATAAATTTTAAGAGTTTTCTGGATTCTAAGTTGAAATGTTCGATACTGTGACCATGTTTCAAGTGATCTTATAGTATGAGAATGCCTTCTCTTAATAGCAAAAAATTGATGACTTATCCAGAAAATGTTAAAACTAATACCCCAAAAATAATATAATTTCTCATTTAGCATCACACATTAATTCAAAAACTCCAAAATACCTTTGGTTCCAAATACAACAAATCCTACTTCATCATTCTTGCTGAATATTATCTGCATAAACGTGAAAAGGTATATTAGAAGTTTAGAATAAATATTACAATGCCAAAACCCACGGTACATTTAACAGAGAAGTTGGTGGCAAAAAGAAATCCAAATTAAAAATAATAACAGACCTTCTTTTGCACTAACATTGAGCAAACTTTTTCAACTTCTGGCAGCACAGTGTGCATTGTTGGACCAACATCAAGCACCAAAACTAAACCTTCCTGTTGAGTATAAATGTACTATTAGGAGGGGGAAAAAGCTACATCATAAATAAATTCACTTTAATTACCAACTTAAAAATTTAATCACCTAAAACCCAGCTCAAATCCCTGATTTCATCTGTATTTCTTATTTTGCATCCATTTCAATATTACAGCGTAATAACACACATCCAATACAACACACATAAAGAATAACTCAAGGCTAGCAGTTATCATATGAATCCGAGAATAAACAGTTACGTAGCGAAAATTCAGAAAAAAAAAAAAAAAAAAAAAAAAGCCAATGTCAGATAGTAAACAAATGAATGATGATGTAATCGCTTACACAATTACGCCCGGTTAAAATTAAATTATTTGATAGTTTAACGTGGAAGAAAATCAAAGTCCGATAATTTACCTTGTTTCGAGCCATTTCGATAGAAATTTGGAAGGATTGCAGTGGAAGCCTTCGGGAAGGGGTTTTAGACAGGTCAGCGGGCTGTAGAAGGAATTATTCCCGCGCTGATAATCTAGCGTTCGTGTGTAAGTCAAGATTTTTAGCCTCGCCCCCATTACTTGGTATTATAATTTTTTATTATTTATTTTTTGTTAATAATAGGTGATTAAAAAAGAAAGAAAAATTTTCAATTTATGTGTAATATTATTTTACTAGAAATAATTGATTAAAAAAATGAAAAAAATGCATTATAATTTTAATAATGGTCAAACCAAGGCTTCGTTAAATAATTTAAATCCTAATAATTGGCAGTGTTCATTTAAAAATTCAACACCAAAGTTCAATGGCCATTAATGAAATGGCTTATTAGCATAAAATGTTTTTACATTTGATTGTTTGTATGCAAAACGTCCATACATTTCAATTTTTTACATTTTTGCCCTTATTTCAACGTTTCATTGTGGAAAACGTGATTCCGTTTATCTGCCATGAGTTTTATCGTTAAATGTTTATCTCGACTCCCTTTTCATTTGAAACTCGAAGGATAAAATGGTCGGGCCACTTCACAAACCTCTTCTTCCCCATAACATATACGGTTCATCTTCCATCTTCTCCACTGATCACGTTCCGTGCGCACCCACTTTCTTCATCCTCTTCTCGGATCATCTACAATATCTCCTCTCATAGTAGGATGTGCGCAGTGGAGGGTGAACTGAGAAAAAATAATAATTTACTGTTGGTCCGTTATTTCCATGCTTGAGAAACAAAACTTGGGACTCATCGGTCCAGTACTAGATGTAGCATTTCCGCCGGGCAAGATACCTAATATTTATAACGCTCTGGTAGTTAAAGGTCGAGATACTGTTGGTCAAGCAATTAATGTGACTTGTGAAGTACAGCAATTATTAAGAAATAATTGAGTTAAGAGTTGTAGCTATGAGTGCTACAGATGGTATGATGAGAGGAATGGAAGTGATTGACACAGGAGCTCTTCTAAGTGTTCCGGCCGGTGGAGCGACCCTGGGATGAATTTTACCCTAAAAAAATGGAAAAATAGGAAAGAAAACCAGCCACTTTGTTTTGGAAATTGAATTCTGCCCACTACATCCTTTCATAGAAAGGTAGAAATGATTTTGTAGCTTGAAATTTCAAGCTTTAAGTAATCGAGGCTTCCTTGCTATTTTATGGAATATATTCTTTTTTCACAGGAAATTTTGTCGAATGAAAATGCTTCTTCCGTTTATCAAAGAACCCGGCGATGATACACCTAAATACGGTATGAAGGATGTCTGTCCACTATCATTGTTGTTCCTTCATTAATTTCGTTGCTCTTTGCAATATTACAGTTTGGAACTTTATTGAAATGGCAATTTGGAAAATACCTTTAACACCGTGAGGGTTATTTTAGGGATTTGTAGGTATTCCTCTAAAATTTGCATGACAGTTGTTGGGAGTTGAAATTTATGTGGTTTTAGTTAGCTTTCGAGCATTGTATGATGTGCAGTCCATTATTGCCCTGATTTTATCAGTGTGCATTTCTTTATTTCCATACCATATTTCACTATTCATTCCCCCATCTCTACATTTTTTTGCATGCAGGTGCAAATTTCGGCTTCACCGTTGAATTGCATCACGAAGGCAATTTCTATGCCAAGCCAACCAATTTGGCATACGAACATGAATTTGTGATTTTCTTCAATTTTTTCCATGCCTCACTGTTTACGAAAGATAGTTTGATGAAGTTCTTAAATGCGATTGGTCATGATTTGATGTTGGAGTTTTACTACAAAAACGAAGAATGAGTTTAAGGAAATGGTTGAGTAGATTGGAGAGTAAGAATGATATCAAAGAAATGCTTAGCGATAGAGATGGGCATGTAGTAGGGCAGATATATGTTGTAGCCCCATTGCATGCATCGATCTTAGAAATTGATACGCAATGTAATGAATCACAAACATTTGAAGGTTGTTACGTACCTTTTGTGGAAGAGAACGAGGGTGGAGAGCGTGAAATTGATTGGTCAGATCATTTTTTTCATAAGAATGCTGAAGAGTTGTGGTCACATTACGAGGAAACCATCCAACACGATTATGAAGAAAATCAAAATGTAGGTGATATGGGTGTTGAAGATGATGAAGCCGGGGTTGAAGCTCATAATGACGAACANTTTTTCACAGGAAATTTTGTCGAATGAAAATGCTTCTTCCGTTTATCAAAGAACCCGGCGATGATACACCTAAATACGGTATGAAGGATGTCTGTCCACTATCATTGTTGTTCCTTCATTAATTTCGTTGCTCTTTGCAATATTACAGTTTGGAACTTTATTGAAATGGCAATTTGGAAAAGACCTTTAACACCGTGAGGGTTATTTTAGGGATTTGTAGGTATTCCTCTAAAATTTGCATGACAGTTGTTGGGAGTTGAAATTTATGTGGTTTTAGTTAGCTTTCGAGCATTGTATGATGTGCAGTCCATTATTGCCCTGATTTTATCAGTGTGCATTTCTTTATTTCCATACCATATTTCACTATTCATTCCCCCATCTCTACATTTTTTTGCATGCAGGTGCAAATTTCGGCTTCACCGTTGAATTGCATCACGAAGGCAATTTCTATGCCAAGCCAACCAATTTGGCATACGAACATGAATTTGTGATTTTCTTCAATTTTTTCCATGCCTCACTGTTTACGAAAGATAGTTTGATGAAGTTCTTAAATGCGATTGGTCATGATTTGATGTTGGAGTTTTACTACAAAAACGAAGAATGAGTTTAAGGAAATGGTTGAGTAGATTGGAGAGTAAGAATGATATCAAAGAAATGCTTAGCGATAGAGATGGGCATGTAGTAGGGCAGATATATGTTGTAGCCCCATTGCATGCATCGATCTTAGAAATTGATACGCAATGTAATGAATCACAAACATTTGAACGTTGTTACGTACCTTTTGTGGAAGAGAACGAGGGTGGAGAGCGTGAAATTGATTGGTCAGATCATTTTTTTCATAAGAATGCTGAAGAGTTGTGGTCACATTACGAGGAAACCATCCAACACGATTATGAAGAAAATCAAAATGTAGGTGATATGGGTGTTGAAGATGATGAAGCCGGGGTTGAAGCTCATAATGACGAACAAAGTAAGGGAGTCGAGGTTGAAGATTTGATGGAATCTGATTACAAGATTGAGGATTAGCATGCGTTTAATGCTGAAACTGAGAATGAAAGGATTAATTTTAATTTTGGATTCGGTGTGGCATATAAGCATCAGGTTAGGGGTTCGGATACTGACTATGGAGACTCGAACGAGTTGCTAAGCAAAGAGAGTACAGATGAGGACGATACAACTTCAAGAAAAAGGGCTTCAGCTGATGCTTTCAATTCAAGGATTGATATGGATGATCCAAAGTTCAGACGAGGTAAGTTCAACACAATCTTTACCTTACTATTAACCTTTCTTCTATGAAATGACTGGTATGATTCCATTTTCTAATTGTCAGGGTTGGTATTTGAGTCCAAGTCTTTGTTGAAGGCTGTTATCACTTCATATTCAGTTAGAAGCAATAGAAAGATTAAATACAAGAAGGTCGATGCTTTAAGATTGAGAGCCAAGTGCAAGACAAGTTGGGTGATCAAAACATATGTGGAAGAGCATACGTGCCCCATGGTGTACAAGAATTTTAGAGTAAGCTCCACTTGTTTAGCAAATATATATTTATCTTATAGGAGATTTGAATCAAATATGTCGGTGAGCACATTCATGGAGAGGGTGAAAATGGATGGTTTGGGTGATATCTCACATTGGCAAGTGTATGGAACAAATGAGAAAGCACTTGAAAAGATAAGGGGGACTGTGGTGGACCATTACAAAGTACCGTGAGAAAATCGTGAGGAGTTGAAGCGGACAAATGGGGGGACCACTGCTTTGGTTGAGTGTGTTGCTGGAGAATTCAGAAGTTTGTTTATTTGCCTTGGAGCTTTGAATGAGGTTTTCATTAGGGGGGTGTAGAAAAGTGAGTGGTCTACATGGTTGTTTTTTGAAGACATAGCATGGTGGGCAGTTGTTATCTGCAATCGGTGTGGATGCTAATAACGGTATGTATCCAGTAGCATATGCAGTTGTTGAGGTTGAGAATGGAGATAATTAGAGAATCTTACTGTAGTAAACAAATTGATACACTGGATTTTCTCGTGTGAGACCTATACTCAACTTCCATGCTACACTAGATTTTCCCGTGCAATAGAAAACCAAGTATAATTACATGGAAAAGCAAACAAATTGATCATTGCAGGACAATAAAAGATCAACTTGGATATTTCCACCAAATTGAATAAATGCTTCCAGATTTTCTATCAAAAAATAAACGAAAATACAAATCAATGATTCGTAAAGATTAAATGGGCTTGGGAGACGGGGGCTGGGCTTCACCCTTCCTATGCCCCTGATGTAATGTATAAAATGCAAAAACTAATTATCTTCTGTAATATCAAGAATAAAAGTAAATCTCGTCAATGGAATGTAAGAAAATTTTGTTATCTGCTTAAATTTTGAAAACATTCATGAAAATTAGGACAGGAGTTCACAGCCTTTTAAGGCTAGAGTCTAGACCTAACGTCGATATCATGTGTAGTATATTATAGCACACAACATAGATTGCTTTCCATCTGATTTCTTGAATTACCATGGAAAACTTAATTTTGGATACTTGCAGATGCTCTCCTAATCATTGGTTTACCTGATGGGCCTACTGCACACTTCAAACTTTCAAGGCTCGTTTTACGCAAAGATCTCAGGGTCTGGTTATTCTTTTACCCTTTTTCTTGCCTGTTTGTCTTCATGTTCAAGTTGGACATTATGAAAATGGAGTAGAACTTTTTCCCCCCTTTATCAACTACTGTCCTTTAACATCTCTATCTTCTTGGAACATTGAATTTATTCTTATATAAATGAGCTAAGTAGAGCACTATTGAAGGCTCTTTCTCTTTTTATATGAGGGAAGTACAAATCTTTATATTGTTAAAAATCATTATATTGCTAATTCTTCAGCGTTTTGTTATGTGTGAAACAACCATAAGTTTTTTATTGCTTAACGTTGGGATATCCTATTAAATGTGGTTTCATGTATTATCTTTTATGCCGTTTTATTTCTTCACCTGTCATTTCCCGTTCCTTTCAGAATCATGGAAATCCGACCAGTCACCAGCCTGAGCTAGTTTTGACCAATTTTACAACACGTTTGGGCCATCGTGTTGGGAGGTAATTTCTTGGTCTTCTATGATACTCGATATTTTATTCTCTATCACAGTAGTATGCTATTTGCCACTTTAGTCACGCTTCATTATTTATTGTCGTTTTATCTTGGCGAATAATAACTCTCTCTCTCCCCAGTCTTGGAGTATCTGTGTCCATATCTTATTTAAATTAGGATGATACAATCTCTCTATTTCCACAAGAACCCAATTTTCGTGGCCGGCGAGTTGTTACCTTCCACAATCAACGTGATTTTTTATTTTTCCGCCATCACAAGTATGTAATCCTTGAGCTTTTACAATTTCTGCATTTTATTCTTGATGGTATTTGTGATCTGTCTATCTGATTATTACCTGTTGTTTCGTGTGAAGCTACATATTTGAAACCAAAGAAAGCAAACAAACAGAATCAAAAGGCAAAAATGGCAAGGATAGTCATAGTAAGGAAGCAAAGCCTCGAGAGAGAGTAATTTCCCGGCTTCAGGTTTGTGTATAATTCTTTTTCCGTCAATGTCGAGTGCACTATATGTTTTATCTGTGAAGGCTAGTCAAAAGTCCGACCTTTGGAGGAGGGGTTGAGTCAAAGTGATTGGTCTAGAACTGGAGTTCAACACTGCAAGAATTTGGACTTTATAGTAGAACTAAGAATCTAAGAGGAAGAGGACAAAATGGAGAGATGACACTAGCGAAAAAATTTCAATAATGTTAATGGCACTCACTGGATAGAAAAAACCCCAAGACAGAGGAAGAAACCTGCACCGGTGAGCAAAGGGCCCTGGAAGAGGAACCAAAATATGGTTGCATTTTTACCTTACGATGATAATTTGGAGCTATCTCCTGGATGAGACTGAGAGTCTGTTTGTAAGTATTCTGCTTATTAGTGAGAGTAAGAAACAGATACTTCTTTTAGGGGTTGGGGAGAGAGGGGTGTGATCGTTTGATTCCCCGCAAGTGAACGGGACCGTGAGCAAGTAATAAAGCAGTGAATAGAGTGTCGAACCCATGAGGACTACGTATTTAATCGAGTTAAAATTTATTTCAACTTTAATCGAATAGCAAA
>CAIGRB010175017.1:95092-113676 GCA_903798255.1 Fraxinus quadrangulata
ATATATATATATATATATTTTAACCCAAAATAGGTAAATAATTTTTTGTAACTTGGATGAATGTCCAAACTGACTAACCTTGGTTTGGTTTCAACAGCTAAATTGGGTTGGTTTGGATTGAAATTTACCCAATCGACCAAGTCGGCTTTGATTTCGGGTTCGACTCACAACCAACCCAATCCGAACCATGCCAGGCCTACTTGTAAGTAAATAACTAAAACAAGGAACTTCAAAGCTGGAAATCAGTTAGTTATTTTGACACTAAGGTAATAATACTTCAAAAAATATGACTTTTTTTTAATTATTTACTTATAAGAAAAAATAAATATCGAAACATGTTTCGACATAAAAAGTTACTTAAATGTAACTTTCCTTTTTTACGAAGCTTAGCCAAACACAGCTCGAGGTCCATAAAAGTCTGTCTGTCCATATATATTGCACTCTGGATATGTGACATGCATACTTCACAGAGGATGTAACTGCTAGTTTTTGCAATTTTCATGAACCATGTTTTGGAATTTTAATCTCAAGATGTGGGAGCCAACAACTGATCTGACATATGATCAGATATTCTGAGCGGCAGCATTTGGTCGATGTAACTGAGATCTTCAACCAGCTTCCCTGGGAGAAGAAGCGAAGGTTGTACAAGCTTGGATATCTTGTGATAATTCTAGCCTTGTCAATATTCTGGTATGTATTCTCAGATGTCATCTATAATCAATATTTTATCCCGTTGAAATATTTGATCTAATCCTTAAATTGATGTTGCCAATTGTATGTCATTTTAGGATGATTTGGAGCATCGTGGATGAGTGAACAATCTGGATTTGGTGCCCTAACTGTTGTAGATTTGTAAGTTTCATTTCAGTCCTTATTTCTACAGGCCTTTCGGATTCATATAAAGAGGATTTTCTTTCTTTCTTGATGCATGAAAGGCTAAAATCATCATCATTCATACTTGAATAAGGTACAGTGCAAAATGTTATACACCTGCATATACAGTTCATTTCTGCCAAATATCTCCAGTAACCAAAATCAGCGACTAATGGTTTCCATCTTAAAGTAATGAGAGGAGCATCATACGGAGTGCAAAATGGGGGTCGAAATGTGTAGTGGAAATGAGAGATGGGGAATGTATGAAATCAAAGTTTTCCTAGGGAGAAGCCTATCTTGAAGGGGACAAATTAAAAGTTCAAGGTTATTATAATATTTTAGCAAGGATCAGCAGTTAATCTTTGAGTAGAGAAGACGTCTTGAGAAAATCTGTCAACGGTGAATTGGTTTTATCTTTCGTAGAATAAAAAATGATACCATTTCATCCTTTCATTTGGCTGAAATCTTGAATATAAAGTAATGACAGAAGAGAACCATGATTGAGTGGAAATTGATATATGCTGTTGCTAGTAGAGGAAAGTACCATGATTTCACCATTGTTTTTAAATTCCATTTGCTGGGAAGAATTTCTTGTGTAGAAAGAAGCTTTATCAACTGTCATAGATAGTCCAATGTAAGGGAAGCATACAATATTAACTTCTGAGCGTGTTGATTTTGTTTGATTTACTAGTTTTGCTGAATCATACTCAGGAGTTGGAAAAAAAAAAAGAATAATATTATCTCGGTTTTAAATGCATGTATCTTAATCTTCTCTCCCCATAAAGTCAGATAAGACTGTTAAATTTTAGATTTTAGTGTGATGACATACATGCATATTAATAGACTACTTGGAATTGGTGCTGAGTTTTTTCAGATTTATTAGCTTTCCTAGCTGCTGATTTTGTCCTGGAATTGTTGTGTCGGGGAGAATATAGTTTTCGATAATGCAGCAGCCTGTATAAACCGGAAATCTAACATGGGTTAGCATTCAAAACCATTTCCAGGCACGCTCAGTGATCCTCGTAATGGAATGTTTGGTTTGTTAGACCGCAATGCACTTCGATAGGATTAAGTGAGAAAAGGAGGATAGACTTTCTCTGTTGTATTGTACAGTATTGAGTAATACAGTTTAATTGGGAATGGCTTCTGCTAGGCTGGGAAAGAAACATTTCATATTTCCTATTGTAATAATTCTTTATCCTGCAATTCATTCCACTTGTTTGATAAGGTGACGGTTACAAATATTTTTCTCGCACTTTTGAATTTTGAATTTCGATATCCAAATTTTTATTTATGAAGTAGATTTTGCACTAATACTTGGAGCAATGAATTTCGTTGCTCCATAATATTGTCACGTTTTCTTCTTCGCTAAAGAACTCATTAATTACTCGCTTCTATCTCTAAAAGAAACCTATGCACTTCACTTTGTCAGATTTGTCTTGAGAATGAAGAGAAAAAGGTGGATACGTCCCCAGTTATACGAAGAGTTAGGATGTCAAAGGGACATAATATTTGGACTGAAATCACCATCAAAGACAAGATATCCTGATTAATTGAACGTCAAGGATGCATAAGTGCGAAAAATGAGAAAATATTGTAGACCTCCATTGTGATTAAAATATAATGTATTGTAAATAATAAAAATTGTGGTGTGGATAATTGCTATTGTGGAATTAATGAAATGTTATAACTAATTAAATAGAGGCAATAATGTTTGAAATTGACACATTCACGAGAAAAGATTTTGAGTTGCGAGACCATCCATAGACACATTTGATTTACATGCAATTTAAAAGAGAATGGAGATGCATAACGTGTCTACTTCAAAGAGAGACATTTTTAGTAGTAATTCTCTAAAGACACGATACAGTTATTTACGAGCAATATTATTTATTGTGAACCTTATACTCGATGTACCTAATTCATACAAAGTGGAGCATTTAGCTACGTAGACAATAAAAATTAAGTGCTTAAATTCTCAACTACTATTACGGTCCGTTTGATTGACAAAGATGGAAAGTCTTTCTAATTTCATGTAAATTGGAAAATAAAAATTCAATTACTCTATAGGAATGCATTTTTCATGAAATTGACAAAAAAATAAAAATAAAATTAAAGTGGTTGTATTTTGGAATTCGAATTTCATTTTCACTTTTGAATCAAACAGTCAAAGTAGAAATTGAATTCTTCGAATATGACATCTTTCATGGAACTTAAATCAATCAAATAGACCCTTAGAGCATTCGAGTTTAAATGGATGAAAATTACTTGTCTTGTTGTTTTGTGTTAAAAACACCATTATACGCTAGTCACTTTACGGAGAGAAAAAAAGAAAAAGAAAAGAAAAAAAAAGAAGAGAACACCATCTTCGATAGCCCACTCCCATTTTCACTACCACTAGCACCTCTATTTTCATCACCCACCCCATGCCTATTTCTAGGGCCGTGTTCCAGGGCTTCCTTTCTTCCTGGTCCAATTTTCAAGCCCAATTGTTGTGCTACGCTCTAAGCATTATCGCGGGCCTTTTTGGTTCGCATAATGGGCTTATTTTGATAGGCCTGGTATGGCCCAATGGTTCGGGTCGACCCGGCTGCTCGCAAACCCGTATTGACATCACTTGCACTATCTATATATTCCTCATTAGTCATCATCATTTTCACGAAAACCCTACACTATAGAGAAATTTCCGATCACTGATTCACTGGCTACAAATTGAAAAAACCCTAGGTTTTTGAATGATCATTTCTCATTTTTCTTCTCCTTCATTCATAGAATTTTGCAATGGGTGCAAGTCGGAAACTACAGGGAGAGATCGATCGCGTTCTTAAGAAGGTCCAAGAAGGTGTCGACGTCTTCGATAGTATTTGGAACAAGGTCCTTTCTCTTTCTTACTCTCACTCTATTCTTATTTTATTTTTTTTATAATTGTTTGGTTTTTTTTATTTTTTTTATTTTTTTTTATTTTTTCAGGTCTACGATACGGACAACGCTAACCAGAAGGAGAAATTCGAGGCGGACTTGAAGAAGGAAATAAAGAAGCTTCAGAGGTACAGAGACCAGATTAAGACATGGATACAGTCCAGTGAGATCAAGGATAAGAAGGTCCACTCTCGACTGTTGATTCTGTACCTGCATTTTTCTTCTAGTACCATAAAATCATTTTGTCTGATTTGTTGTTTTATTTACTTTTTAAGTTTCTGAATTTTCAGGGCCTGTTTCTAATGGCATTAGTCCACTTGCTTAGTTCATTTTGGTAGTCATCAATCTCACAAGGTGTATTTGATGTCGTGGAATTAGTCCATGAACATAAAGTTTTTGAGTCACATAACTGCAGCTGCATTGTTAAATTTTGAATTATTTATTTTTTCCTGGTAATGAGTGGGGTCATTCTTTTACACAGACTTAATGTTTATTGAAACTAAGTTTAATGATTAAGGGTCAGTACCACTCGTTCACAAAGGAAGAGGTATCGTGTACAAAGTACGTAAATCTTGTCATTAAGATTGTGCATGCTATGGGTTATTATATTGATTTTTCTTATAATTTAGTAGATTGCTAAACATAAATGTGCTCGATATACTTATAAGGCAACCTATCAAACATGCATGGCTTTACTTAATTTACTTGTAAGAAGCTTATCTTTTTTTTCTCCAAGCCACCCGAAACATGCTCTAGATCATAAACTGCTGCAATGTAAGTTTATTAGAAAAAGAATCAGGAAGATATAAAATTGTTCTCTATGCTTCTGTTGGATCTTAGAGATTACAACTCCAACCCAAGAATCTGTGTTTGTGTATCTGTAGCGAATGTTGTTGAAGTTAGTGGTCACGTTTTTGAACTGAGTTTCATCTTTTAGCATTTGTGGAGTAGCTTATGCAAGCGGTAGCATGCCTTTTGTGAGTGAGAAGTTGAGCAAGTGACATATCTAAGTGATCATCCTTACTTCGTCTATATCATAAACAGCAGTAATTTTCTGATACACATCATTGATTCAACAATCATTTTGAGTTTATTAGGTTCTAAGCATTTTATATTTTGTTTAGCTGTAAAACCTGTGTGCCTTTCTCTACTTCTAGTTGTAAACTCAGAGGTAGATAGAACTAGTTAATAATTGATTAATTCCCTTTCATTTAAATCACCAACAGTTCTAATGTGTTTTGATCCACAGCGTCGATTCAGCATGTGTATTGAGTATTCAGACTTTAAACATTTTGTTTATAAAATTAAGCTCCGAGCTCGTATTTTGCTTAATTATAGAAACGCATTTTTAGTATCTTACTATTACTCCTTTTTGCATATCTTTTTCACCAGGTGTTCTTTTCTCCTTCCTTTCAATAATAACTGAATTTTTGTATAATTTCGGAAATAGTCTACAAAGTTTAAGCACTTGTTTAATGCCATTATTCCGAGGTTGACAATTGATTTTCTTCTGATACATGTTGACATAGGTTAGTGCCTCTTATGAGCAGGCTCTGATGGATGCTCGCAAGCTTATTGAGCGTGAAATGGAAAGATTCAAGATATGTGAAAAGGAAACTAAGACGAAAGCATTCTCAAAAGAAGGCCTTGGCCAGCAACCTAAAACGGTAGGCATTACACTGCTCTTTTACTGTTTTTGACGGTTCCCTTTTTCTATGATTGACTTTATGAATTTCCTTTTCTATGAATGACTTTATGAATTTCCTCTGTTTTAGAAGATTTTGGAGTTATGTGAATTAAGACCCACTTAAGGAGAAATATTGATTGGGCATGTTTAGATAGGCAATATTAACTAAACAGTAGGCATTACTCTGTCCTTTTGCTGTTTTCTACAGTTCTCACGTTCTATAATGTTCACCATTATAGATCTCCTCTGTTTTAGTAGATTTTAGAGTCTTGTGTATAAAAACTCATTAAAATAACAATCTTTGAGTATATAAGTGTTACGTTCGTCTATTGCATGCCACTAGATTTGTTGTTTAAAGTCATGTTAATATTAGTGCTTGTGATTTTCAAGGAGCATATACATTGTTCACATTGCAATGGTGAAGGTAGAAATGAGAAGTTTTCTTCTTCTATATTGTTTTAATTTCTGTTTTGTTTTGTTTGTATTTGCTCTTTTGCAGTTTTGTTAAGGAAATTTTAAAGCTTGTAACTGTGTGATAAATTTCATCATCTCTTCTAGTTATAATTTCAGGTAGTGTTTATATTATTTTTTCCTTGTGCTCTAGGATCCGAAGGAAAAGGCTAAATCGGAGACAAGAGATTGGTTGAACAATGTGGTATGCACCTGAGACTTTGCTTACTGTTTCTTTTTATTGAGTTGCTTGATCTGGAGTCATGTAGCACATGGAAATATTTCACTTTCTGTTTCTTTTTGCATCCTTTTTGGTTCTCCTCTTTACTTTTTGGTGATTTAAAGTATTCCATCAATCTAAATAATTAGTTGTTTGAGAACCAAAGCAACCTTTTATGGTTTGATTACTAGAAGTTAAGATGAGAAGGGAAGCACTTTGTTCCCTATGCTAACCATAGCATTTATTGTTTGATTGGAATAGCTAATTCAGCCTATGGGTATCACTTTATTCTCAGCAGCTAGATTTTTCTGTTTTAACTATTTATATATTTGCTAGCATTTCATAATATATGATTTTAGCAATTTACAATAAGATAATCTTGAATTAATTTTCAAGTTGTTATTTTCCCATTGAGTAGGTTGGGGAGCTGGAAAATCAAATTGATAGCTTTGAAGCCGAAATAGAGGGTCTTTCTGTTAAGAAAGGGAAAACAAGGCCTCCCAGACTGGTATATCAGGAAGGAATAACATCTTTCTGCCTGTGATCTGTTGTGTACTTACTGTATCTTATGAAAGATCTTTGTTCGCAGACGCATTTGGAGGCATCCATTACACGGCATAAGGCTCATATACAGAAGCTAGAACTGATTTTGAGGCTACTAGACAACGATGAATTGAGTCCGGAGCAAGTCAATGACGTTAAGGATTTTTTGGATGACTACGTTGAACGGAATCAGGTCTTTATCATATTAAGAAATTGCTTTCTTAACCATCCATCAATAGATTGTGATTTTTTGAATGATTCAGAGAGATAAAATCTTGATCTTGAATAAAATGTAAAAAATTGAGGAGAATAGATTTTTATTGCCTCTTTTTTTTGGATTTTCCTTAAATGTATTTGTTTCTTGGTTGACCGTTCTATTCTTGTTTTGAATTGCACATATTGATCTCTGTCTTTCTTTTGCATATAATTTTGTAGGAGGATTTTGACGACTTCGATGATGTTGATGAGCTTTACAGTTCTCTACCTTTAGACAAGGTGGAGTCTCTTGAAGAGCTAGGTCCAATTGGTATCCCTGCTCTCCCAAAGGTGAGCTATTTCTCCCATATGTCACTCTCCTTTTTGTTCTTTTATGTGTGAAGTCAATGTTTATTTAGTTCTTCATATGCTTTTTGGCAATAAGTTCTTTTGGGATATATGGTATTCTTAATTGTCTTTCACATGCAGAAACATTTCAAAATTAAATATTTGGAGTTACTACTGACCATGGTTTACTAATATAACATAACTATATGTGTATGTTGTAGTTAGCATTTTGAAAGAATACTTGGTTTTTGAAATTGCGAGAGCGTTGCTATTATCTTGAAGAGATGTTTTTTTCTTTTTGATACCTAGTCATATGAACTTTTCATGCACGGTGACGAAGTGCAAGGGTAGAAGGCTAGATGATAACCTTTAAGCTATTTGACTATGATTCCTGATAGTGCCCTTTGTTTTTCTATCTTTTCTCCAATCAAGGTTGTGCATGTGAGATGTGTACTGTAACGAACACCGCCATATTTTGTCTTTCCTGTGAGATGATAAGACTAAGTTGGAGTAGAAACTGTAATTCCATTTTTTTTCTCTGTTGGCAGGGTGTTAGTGCCTCCATTGCAGTTTTAAACACGAAAAATTCTTTGGCTGCAACATCTGCTCAAGCTTCAGTATGTTCATTCTTTACCCCCGTGTTAGGTTGACCATCGATTGGATCAGATCCGTTAATACTTTTCTCCAAAATGTTGGATCTCTCTATGTGTAGATTTTTTCTGGGGATGGGGGAGAAGAAGATTCCCTTTGTGAGTTTCCAGCCAAAACCTTAAGAAACTATTGGTTCTAAGACATCAAGAGAACTTTTTGTGATTCATATCAACTTGTCTTGAACCCTTATAGCAGGCACTAACCATGTTTTTTGAGGTGCCTACTGGAACAGTTTTTAGACACGTGCAAACTTATTGAAGCTGAGCTGTGTTCAGTGTCAACTGTTTGTCAATGCATGTGCTGGCTGATCAGTAAAAACTCGTAGAATTCAATTATTTTTCAGAAAGGAGTTAGCAGACTGCTAAGGAAACACTTTAAACAGAAATATAATGATTGAGAGACACACTAGGGAATCAAGAGAAAAATTGAGGCAATTTAAATATATTAGAAATATAACTAACATAATTCTTAAAAACCACTCGAGTTATTTTGTTCACAAACGCATTTGAACAAAAGTTGTTATAGTAATGAAGTTCTATGCTTCTACCCTACTAGTTCTCTCACTTGTGACTATTCCATTTTACATTTCCTTAACACTGTGTATCAGTTTTTTTTCCCCTACCAATTGCGGCGTGTAATAGAGATTTATTCTTCGAGGACTTACTGAAGATCTTGCTTGTCTGTGATTTTTCTAAACGGACAAGAATTATATGTAGCCTATGTTTGACCCCCATTTTTTCAAAAACTCATTTGTCCAAAACCCATTTTCAACCACACACTCCCATAAAATAATTTTACACGTAAATCGAAAAGTTTTTTTTTATTTTTTAACCACACATTCTCCAAAAAAAAATCACTATTCTAGAACACATTTTCTCTCAAAAATGGGGCTCAAACAGGGGCGTAAATCTTAGTTCTTTTCTGTTTTTTTTCTGTCTTCCCATCATTCTATGAAGTAGATAATGACTTACATTGTAGATCACTTAGGCATAAAAGAAAACTGGTTCCCCATGACACTAAATTACACGTCAATGTATGCTTAGTTACCATCTTTTGTTATTTTATTGTTTGACTAACGAGCTTAGCATCTTCATAGTTTATACAATCTTGAATATATCTGTTATTCTTGTACATAGGCACTATAGTTCTCATGTTCCACTCATTAGGCATCATTTTCTCTTCATGATCATTGAATAATGTAGTCAGTCCTAAGATACCCCTCTTGTCTACACACTACACTTCCCATACTAGCATAGAGATTGCATTTGGATGAATTACTTTCCACGTCTTTATTTTCTTGTTCGTCTCAGAATTGCCATGGTTCCTCAAGATTCACACTAGATATTCTGTTAAATATTTTTTGTTGTTCATAATTCTTCTTTCATTCTCTTCATTATGGAATAAAATTGTTTGGTTTTTATCCTTACTCTTGGTTGGTTTCACTCCTCTTTCTCCTTGGCCGATATGCATTAATAAAGCTCTCTCGCTCTTCTTTCCAACACTGTTTTGGGGGATCTAATAGAAAAGAGAAATTATTCCATTGAGAGGAAAAACAAAACAGCAAGTTAGCAGCATATCGAACTAGTTTTTCAGAGCAACATGAAATACATTGTAGTAGGGGCATACCTTAATGTAAACCAAGTTGCTTCTGCATCATTATCCAACAATGAACTACCAAGTTGTTTCTTCACTATTAACTCCTTTTTGCTTTTCTGAGTGCTTGTGCATTTAGTTGATGTATCTGACATATAGCATCACTTGATGCTATCTCTAGGCCATAGTTACTACAATCCAACAGGGTGCTTCTGTTCAGGAACAAGTAGATGAAACAGCTTCCCAGGAGAGTAACTCTGATACAATTGCAAGAACCCCACCTCCTAAAAATAGTGCACTCAGTTCTTCTGCACCACAAACACCGTTAGGAAGCCAAGCTGCTACTGGTACTGAACTGGCTCAACTATATATTTGCTGGTAAATTAGCTCCTTTGTTATTCTTTCAGGCCTGAGTCCCTTAAGCTGCTCTAAAAGTTGCAGGTGCAGCTGTAGATTCATCTGCAGTGACCATGTCAGGTGTGGTAGAGGAAGAGGAAACCTTCCCTGGTCATAAATCATCCATAGCTATTGCTGAAACTGGATTAAGGGGTGTTAGTAGAGCTGCTCTATCCAGCCAACCTTCTTCTACTATCCCAAGTAGTTCTGGCAGTACAATTTCCAGCAGTGGGGCCCTTGGTACTCTCCCTTCAGCTTCTGAAATAGGGAAAAGAAATATTTTAGGTCCTGATGAAAGATTGGGGAATGGCAGCATGATGCAGTCTCTTGTTTCCCCTGTCGGTAACAGAATAATCTTGCCACAAGCTGCCAAGGCTAACGATGGACTGGGCTCAGCAGAGACTGGTAATGTTAGTGAGGGTGGAGTTATGGGTGGCAGGGTTTTTTCTCCGTCCGGAGTTACTGGTGTACAATGGAGGCCTGGAAGTTCATTTCAGAACCAAAATGAAGCGGTACATGCAACTCTCTCTCTCTCTCTCTCTCTCTCTCTGTGACACACACATCTCTTTTTCTGTTTTATCGAATAAGTGGCAAAACTTAGTGCTCTGGTAAGAATTGTACCATTATTGGTAAGTTATCAAGAATTAGGGTCATTTACTGGCTAAGGGATTGCTCTATTTTGCTGTACGTTTTGTGCATTTTTAATCTCAAGGGGAAGGAATGTTCTGAAGCATGATTTTTTACTATTGTATGTTTTTTGCAATCCATTCATATGGAATCACATTATTATCTCTCTGGATCTTCAGGGGCAGCTTCGTGGCAGAACTGAGATTGCTCCTGATCAGAGGGAGAAGTTTTTACAAAGATATCAGCAGGTACAGCAACAAAGTCAGACAAATCTTCTTGGGATGCCTTCTCTTGCTGGAGGAAAGCAGTATGCCACACAGCAACAGAACCCACTCTTGCAGCAGGTGCTTTTTTCTGGGTTCCTTCCTGAAGTTTCCTGCCTTTTACCTTTCATCTGCATTTCTTTATTTGTTTTTTTTTCTTCCTTCTCTTCTATAGCTAGTTTTATGTGAATGTTTAGACAAACAAGTTTATTCAAGATTGAATGATATTTGATCTTTTGGGATGAATTCATGAATCTTGAATGTTATTCCTTGGATATTTTATGATGAACATCGCTCCCTCCAACACACACACACTTGGGATTATGTATTCCTTTATAGTTTCAAAGCTAGGAATTTTCTCGTGACTGCTTTTTTCACTTTTACATGCGCTGATACAATTGGTTTAATTTCATACTCATCCTCTAATATCTTTTAAAGGGGCTATTATATTTCATGGGAATTGTTTATTGCAATTGTTTTTAATGACTACCAATAATTTTTTGAAAACATAAAAGTCGATATTATAAAGAGTGAAGAAGATTTGGTATGGCACAATTGCTTAGAACAAAGTGCTTGTTCGGTAATGCTTATAAGCTGCGGGTCTTACAGGAATGTGTGGATAGTGAGTTGTGGGTTCTACGATATGTGTGGAAAAAAAATGTTTGACTAGCTTAAATTATAATTAAACTTTGCGAAACATGCTCAATTTCTTTTCTATTGGCTTTCTTGATGTATGAAATTTGTGCTTAACATGATGCAATAATTTCAGTTCACTTCTCAAAGCTCGCCTGTCGCTCCTCAGCTTGGGTTGGGAGTCGGCGTCCAAACTGCAGGTCTTAACAATGTTATATCATCCGCTTCATTGCAGCAGCAGTCAAGTGCAATCCATCAACCATCTAATCAACAGGCACCTACATCCACAGTATCTAGGGAGGCTGGTAATTTTTGATAATTTGTTGGAGTTAATGTCCTTCGTATCCATATCATGTAGCAGTTATGGCACTTAACACGCCAAAGCTTAGAATATTGAGTTAAATCAATTTTTAGATTTGAAGTATGTTAACCTGTGGCCAATTTTGTTCCTTCCCTCATTTCGATAACCCACCCAGCAGCCCCTACTGCCGAAAATATTAAGAGAAATTCCACTTGAGAAATCGAAGACAATTTGGTGTAGTACCTTTTAAGTGCAATCTCTAAATTCTAGCTTTGAATGGAAAATAAGTATATTCTTCGTTCTTAGGGAAAGGCAAATGTGATAAAAGCACAATACTTCACATGTAAATATCTATTTTTGGTCATTTCTTGAAGTCCAGAAGTTCACTTATTTTGAGAGACAGGATAGTGTATCTTCAGCTAATTTTTAGACTAAATCTTTGATCCATGGTACTGAATTTTGAAATTCCCTGAAAATTATAGCTTTTTCTCGATATCCCATGTCTTTTGAATTCTTTTAAATGCTATAATTATACTATTGCATAATTTCTGCTTATATTTCTGGGAAAAAGCCTGATCTCGAACTTAAGCTTGATATGATGTAAAAATATCCGTGAAGGGAGCATTCAAATATATGTCATATTATTTCTATAATAATTCTCATTGCTCGTAGTTCATTTGCCATCACGATACCTTATTATGCCAAGCATTAGAAGTGGAAATGTTGTCCATTCTTTGGAGATTCATCACTAAAAGGAAATTTAGGGCACAAATCTCAAGCTATGTCGTAAAATGTTTCCATTGTCTGATATGGATAGAGTTTTACGCGATTGTAGCATCTAAAACTCATAAGCACATGGAAATATTTGTGAGACTGCTGAATATAATAAATTGTTTTGAAGGTTTATTTGTTCATTAAAACATCTTGATGCTGGGATGTTGTTTGTAACTGTGCAGACGCAGGCCTCACAAAAGTTGAGGAGTTGCAGGAACAACCACCTATTTCTGAAGACTCAGCAGCAGAATCTGGTTCAAACTCTGGGCTTGGAAAGAATCTCATGCAAGAGGATGATTTGAAACCTTCTTACGCATTGGATGCACCTGTACGTTTAAACATCTTTAGTTTACATCTCCAACTTTCGAGTTATTTTTCTGAGACATTGATGCAGTCAACTAAGCTATTATTATTTTTGCAGCAAGCTGGAGTTACTGGATCACATGTTGAAACGTCTCAGGCGATGAGGGATACTGATCTTTCTCCAGGGCAACCTTTGCAATCCAATCCACCGTCTGGAAGTTTGGGTGTTATTGGTCGAAGAGGAGTCTCTGACCTTGGCGCCATTGGTGATAGCATCACTGCATCAGCTGCAAATCCTGGAGGATTTCATGATCAGTTGTACAATTTGCAGATGCTGGAGGCTGCTTACTATAAACTTCCTCAACCCAAAGATTCTGAGCGTGCAAAGAGCTATACCCCAGTATGAAATTCGCTCTTGCCAAATTTTGTTATTCGTTGATTTTCTTCTTCACTAAATCTTCAAGTTTTTTCTTCTGCTAAATACAGAGACACCCAGCAGTCACCCCTTCAAGCTTTCCTCAAGTGCAGGCACCTATTGTGAATAATCCTGCCTTCTGGGAACGCCTTGGATCCGATACTTATGGCACCGATACTTTGTTTTTTGCATTTTACTACCAACAGGTTCTTTTCTTTTCCTTTTTTGTCTTTAATTTTTATTTATTTTTATTCTTTTGAAAGTCTTTCATTTCTCATTGCTTTTGAAATTTTTAGTAGTTTCAATGATTTTGTTCTCATTTAACCAATGTATGCAGAATACTTACCAGCAATATCTGGCTGCAAAGGAATTGAAGAAGCAGTCTTGGAGATACCACAGAAAGTACAACACGTGGTTCCAACGACACGAGGAGCCAAAAGTGGCCACAGATGATTTCGAACAGGGGACATATGTGTACTTTGATTTCCATATAGCCAATGACGAACAACATGGATGGTAAGTTTATCCAAACTCTAGACGTCCATTTCTACATTACTCCATGTATGTTTTTTGCAGAGTAACTCGATTTCCATCTGAAACCTTTATAGAATCTTGCCATCCGGAGATTGAAAAAGGCTCTCTGTCCTGTCATCGTGTCATTACAATTACTAGCTTTACATAACTGAAAGCTTTTACCCCTAAACTGTATAAAAATGGTTTCTTTTGCTGTGTTTGTGTGCATCAGTGAGTTTAAATATATGGCAGACGTAATTCTAATCTCTTTTAAGAAAATTATCCTTTCAGGATTTTCAGTTACTTCTGTTTTTGCTTTTTCTCAGGTGCCAGAGAATCAAGACTGAGTTCACTTTTGAATACAGTTTTCTGGAAGATGAACTTATTGTGTAGAATATGTATAGCATTCACTGCTGGTTCGAACCGTCCTGATTTTCGACCAACATCAAGTAACATGCATTAAAATGTTCTTTGTTTTAACAAGTAAAGCCATTTGGATTTATAATGTTGAATGCGTTTCTCAATAAACTCATGGGGATTGAACATCACTGCATTTTATACTATAAAGTATCTGGATAAATCAGCTTAGAATTGTTAAATTCAACATTTTTACCTGTTATGTCTTTATGATTTAGAATTATGTGCCCAATCTGCTAAATTTTCAGCAGCTTTGTCACGGATTTGACCCCTTCTAAGTCGTGATTGTCACCTGGCTTTCTTAATACCATTCCCTGTTATAGAAAAAGAGTTAGCATAAACTTTATAAAAAGCAAGTTTTGTTTGTAAAATAAGTAACTTAAAAAGTTTTGTCTACGTGCTTTATACGTTATAAAAATGTTATTCTAAGTTCTATGATCAAATTTCAATATGAAAAATCTCAAAATCATGGTTTCATTTGAAATGTTGAGGTATACATTTCAATATTTGTATGTAATATATGTTGTATAATTTTTATATAATGTTTTATTTTTCACGTTAAACATGAAGAGAGAAACATCTAGAAGTTTGCATCTATTGATATCTAACGTTAGTTAGGAAAATAAAAAAATAGTTGACTTGTGTATAGATTAGAAAATTACAATAAAAAGACACCTATTTTATTATAAGCATCATATTGGAACAGGTTATGTAAAGATTTGCTACTTGACTTGTCAAGTACAATATATAAATTAAAAAATAAATTCATCTATTGTCACTAACAATAAAAGAATTCAGAAAACAAATAAGTTTTCATAAAGTACAAATTTAGTACCATTTGAGGATTCTTGGCTTTCATTTGGCCCTCATTATTTGAAATTTTAATGGTTGAAATAATATTTTTTTTAAAAAAAGTGTATAGTTGAAAAAAAAAGGGAAAAAAATTGAAATTATGTATCATATTATTTTATTGAAGAATGTATAGTTGATAAAAAGGGAGAAAAATGAATTATAATTTTAGTGAGGGTCAAACACGGTTTTATATAATCTCTGTATGCATCAATTATTTGAAATTTTAATTTTTTGAATAATATTATTTTAGAAAATCTGTGTAAATATTAATTTATGAAAAATTTTGTGGTTGAAAATAAGAGAAGAATAATTTTTTTGAAATAACTTGCGACCACCCGAATCATTGATTAGGTAATCCAGTGGATTGATCAGCCGAGTGTTCGGATCGTTTTTGTCACACTGCGGACAACTGGCATTATATTAAGAATTTAAGATCAAATATCTTTTGTATCATGTCTTAGCCTCTTTTGTATGTACACATACAAAATCGCATACCCATAATTTCTAACTTTTGTAAGATGAAGTGCATATTGAGCCCCATTTTTATGAAAAATGAGTCACGTAATAATGATTTTTTTTTGGAAAATGTGTAGTTAAAAAATAGGATGAATTTTTTAATTTACGTGCAAAATCATTTGAACAATAAAATGTGATTGAAAATAAATTTAAAAAAAAAAAATTAGAGTTTTAAGAGGACGTGGTTCAAAAGTCGAATTGAGCTTAAATAAAACTCTCTTTGGTGTTGCCTATAAATTTGATTAAAGTTAATAATTAATTTGAATCTGAGATCGACGTTTTCTATTAATTTTTCAATCACACATTTTATTAATTTATCAAAATCAACTAAAAATTTAACATTTAATACACCAAACAGGGACTAAAGTAGTTTTTATTCTACTAATTTTCTGCTATTAAACTAAGTAAGACTTTTCTAAGTGACTGGTACATTAAGACTTTTCTGAGAGACTGGTACATTGAGACCACTTCAACACTCGAATTCTACATTTAGTATGACTTACTGAAAAAATGTTCACAGAAATTTCATTCAAATTAATTAAACGAGTAGCGGATGAAGATAGTCAAGAGAGTTAAACCAGTGTTTATTGTCCTCTATCTGATAATCGGAAAATTCTTCTTATTTTTTTCCATATCATTCCCAGTTTCCCAGCGTCAAATATTCAATATTTCGCAGTTTTTCATTACAAACCCTACTTATTTTCTTATTTTGGTGATAATTCTTTTCACGTTTATAATTACTGGAGTAGCTATTTTGTTTGGGGATTCTGAATCTTGCTCATGCAGCGATCAACTTTCAAGTTTCGAAAAATCCGATATTATTTCGACTCCATTGTTTGAATCATACGTTCATCTCATTCTTGTATATACACTAGAGGATCAAGATCTTGTTAAGTACATAGATGAAAAGGATAAATACGAAGATGACGATCATAACAATCACGGTGCCAACGATGGAGAAGTTGTTGATTATTTGCATTATGATCATCGACATGGTGAGTATGATGCTGATAACGAAGATAATGATAATAATGATGATGATGATGATGACGACGATGACTTTGATGGTGGTGATCTCGATTGGAGAATAGAAGAATTCATAGAAATGATGAAAAGGGGATGGAAGGAGGAGATGCTCGAAGAGAAAAGGCTTCTTTACATGTTGAGTGAGAATCCTTCCACACGGAACTCTCAGATCACCATGGCCAACTTTTCTTTCAGTTCAACCGGTCAATCTCGTAGCCTAAAAACAAACCATCACGCTCACGCTCAAGAGCAAGTTGCTGATAAAAGGCAGATCGTATCCCTCTAAGGCTAGTTAGCTGTCTAACTCCATGCAATTTGTGTAGTGTTGTAAATTGGGTTTTCATTTCTCTTTGGTAGATAAAAATTTCTACCCTTTCAATTTAGAGTAATGCTATTCGTGGTGAAAATTACTAATAGTCGTGTTACTTGACATACATATGACAGCTGGGCCGGCCCTGATAGTTATGAGGCTCTAGGCGACTCATTATTAAGACACTTTTAACGTTATTTTTTATTTTGATTTTTGGTGCAGAGCAATATTTGAAATTTAAATAATATAACAATTTTTACAAAGTTGGCCATATAACACATACCAACTAGTTCCCCTTCAGGCAAAATCTACTAAATACACTATAAATTTATCTGTATTAATATTGTAACATAATGACACTGCAGGAAAATAAATGATTGCTTATTTCTTAGGTTTTGAATAATCTATACTAATCTGATCACTCTTCTTTCCATTTCCATTTGCTATTTTAGTGTAAATGTCCAAAGTCAAGATTTAAGACTAAATTTAAAATTTGTGTAACTCTTAAAAATGGTTACAAACTGTCCATCCTTTTGTTCTTTGTTCTCAGTTTTTCATTAATTTTTAATCTGAATTCTGATCAATTCAATTGGCTATAAATGGTAAGATTAGTGAGAAGGTAGTTCACAAGGCATCATTCTTTGCCTTTTTCAGAAATATTTTTCAGAATAATTAATAATGCATGAGAGATTCTTTGCCTTTTTCAACATTACTTTTTGCAGGAAAAAAAAATTACAGACTGGTGTTTATTTTGAGCCCCTTAAAAGTTGAGGCCGTAGGCCATTGTCTAGTTGGCTTTGGTCTAAGGCCGGCCTTGCATGACAGCTTGTTATTTGATATATTAATGTGGTAGTTTTTTATTGCATCATGCATCAAATAACAAATTGTCATGTGTATGTCACGCAGGACGACTATCGATAGTTTTCATTATGAATATCATTATTTTTCAATTTATGTTTTTTTTCCCTCTTTTGTTGGATTTATATATGTTAATTATTTCTCGTGAAAAGGAAAATTTAAAGTCTCAATCCCAACATGCATGAGACTTTAGATTGTTTACAACTAAATGAAAAAATATATATTTTGCATGCAAATCAAATATTTTTCCTACTTTCTAACTACATATTTTATATTGTGTACATAATGTCCAAATGATATTTCATCATTAGCTGGTGGAAAAACAATTTTTTTCACCAACCAATAATTCATTTCAAAACTCATTTTCCCCAAAAAAAGCTCTTTTTATTTTAATGCCAAACATGGGGTAAAAAACTTTCTGGCAAAAAAGATTTATATCATATATAGGAGTAAAACTTAATTTGATACAAAAAAACAAGAAAGTAGATTCTAAAATAAATTTGAGATGCATGCGATGACCCAAGGTTCAATATTAATAATAATACTAAGCCCCTGTTTGACACCCATTTTGGGTAAAAAAAAATTCTGAAATAGTGATTGATAGAAAATTGTGTGGTTAAAAAGTAAGGAGAATTTTTGGGTTTATGTGTAATATTATTTTATTGATAGAATGTGTGGTTGAAATGAAGAATGAGAAATAGAATGAGATAAAAAAATGGGTTTCAAACAGGGGCTAAGTAGCCCTTTATCATGAGCTGTATTCAAACTACCACCTTTGGAAAATGATCAGACACGAACACGAGCCTTGACTTGAACTGGAGGAAATACATGTGAATAGCCTCTTGAAAAGGCCATAATTCAAGTTTGGCATTTGACTAAAAAATAGCATTTTAAAAAAAAA
>CAIGRB010175017.1:124863-138248 GCA_903798255.1 Fraxinus quadrangulata
TTTAAATAATTATTTTATTTTATTTTATTTTTCTACGTAACGTTTTTTTAAAATTTATTTTATATATATAATGCGAAATTACCGTTTAACCCTTTTTAAAATTAATAAAAAGAGTGAAAAGAAGTTGGGTAATCATGGTGAAATGTTACAAGAAATTGGATGGTCATGATGAAATAAAATTAAATTGGGTGATTATGGTGACACTAAGTATAAAATCGAGTGACCATGGGGAAACAAAATCAGATTTGATGGATATGGTGACATTAAATCTAAAGTGGGATTGCCATCGATGAATTTTAACCATTATAAAAAAATTTGTCCTATTTAAAATATTACTTAATTATTCTAGATCAATAAATAAATTAACAATATTAGATAGAATAATTATTTGTATTGATTTGACTCGATATTCAAGCTTGATGATGTTCGAGTCAGTCATACTGTTCAATCTTGTCAAATATAGTCAATACATTTATTGGATTTATTAATTCACGTATGAGGTTTTAATATAAGCTATATGCTTGTACCAAAAATATGAGTCACAATTAGATGGAAGTCTTTTTTTTTCAAGTTCAATGTTATTTTCAGAAGACTACTTTGGGGAAATAAGTGAACAGTCCGTGGTTGCTTCATCAATTCACAATCTCGTCTCTTCTATTTATGGGCAGGTTCAGTGTTTTAAGAAACGTTGATAAATAAATTCAAAATCAGGTAAATAAGGGTATGTTTGTAACTCTTTTATAAATTTTCAGTCCTAACATCTCTCGCTAATGAAAAGTGAAGGAATATTTTGTAAAGAATAGTGTCATGCTGTTGCCACTTAAAATGGTATTTGACACCATTGGTGCTGGCTCTTTTGTAAATTATACTGTAAAAGAGAAGTCATAAGTCACAAGAACGAGAATCCAAAGGGTCAGATTACGAGGCGAATGAGGGTGGATAGAAACTTATCGACCATTCTGATCACTAAGCAAATTTTGTCTAATGAGGGCGGGTCGTGAGAGAGACAGGTTAAGCGAGTGGCGATGTAGTTTAGGAAAGATGAAACCAGCTCTGTCTTTCCTCGAAAGAATACTCAACATCTTCAGCACGGAAAGGTGTAGCAGGGGTCATGACTGTCTGCATCTTAATCGATGCTGATTGAGGGAGTTTCCGGCATTGCTATTGGCATGATTTCGGAGTTTTCCTTTCATTAAAACTGGAAACATTCTTCATTGGACTTGCTACTGGAGTTTTGTGAACATTTTGCGTATCCTGGAGTTCTGCACTTGTCACATTCTGATGCTAAGTATTAGCAGAGTCGACATTTGGCGATAGAGGAGATAGGGGCTTCCGAATCAGCAATGATTGTGAACTACCTGCCTGCATAAAATTGACACCAGAACAGTCAATGCGCAATTGTCAGCGTATAGAAAGACACAGACATATACATTTAGGACTTAACAGTCCCAATATAGCGTGAGTGTGCACATACGTCGTCTGCTGGACTGTTCTGAGCCTATTTATACCACACACTACAGCATTCTATACATGGATTAAGCTGCCTCAATATTCCTTCATACATGTGGGTATTAAGGTCTATTTTCTTTGAGACAGATTGAGAGGCACGAGATCACTATCATAATTGTTTTTCTTCTTCATAGTCAAAAACATGCTAGTTTTTCATTTCGTTTTGCTTAATGCTACTCTAATAATAGGGATTAGAGCGTAATCCGTAACACAATCATGGTGTTTTGGCATCCAACCATTTATGAAGCCCCAAATGAAAAATCGATCCAACTACCATTGCGTATGAAAGGAACTCATCAAAGAATGGTTTTAACTTCCTAATATGTATTACCAGAAGAGCGAGTGTTAAAACCACTTTGGTTATGGCTGCACGAAGTTTTCTGCATCACGTGAGAATGCGATGAGAGGCCAGCTTTCTTTGTGTTGGACTTGGACCGGCCCATTTGGTGCTCCTAGCTTTTGGCCTTTAATGATGTTTTGCTAACACGCCTATTTTAAATTGAAGCATCTTTACCTAGATTGCTGGCACGTGGCTAATTTGTGGTTGTTGGATGCTTGGACCTTTGATATACTTGGGCTGGAGACTCCTTGGATTCATTCGATCATTTTGATACTCTTCTGGAGACTTCAAGGGTTTTTGTGAGTGGAGAGAAAAAGAGAGAAGATGCTAGGGTTTGATAATTCTTGTGTGTATTACTTTAAATCTCTGATTTAAAGTGTTGTGAAAGATAGATCAACCTTCGATTGTAATATTCTGTGTGAATGTTGTGAGGATTTGAGTGATTTCTCTGTTTTGTTACTCGGTGTGTATTCGAAGGGTTACTTGGTGATTCTTGGTGAATCTTGTCAGATCTATTGTTGTATTAAGAGAGATAACTCTCATATCTCTTCTCTCTAACATTTGTAATTTTCATTGCCATTTTGTGGTTGATTTAGTGCATCCGAGCATAATCTTTTTTATGGATGCTCAACGGGGGATGTAAGTATTAAAAGCGGTCACCGAACCTCCGAGGTTACGGCCAAAATAATTCTTGTGTTCATCTTTTAATTTATGCAATTTTACTTGTTTGTTTTGGTTATTGATTATCTTCGATTCTCATATCGTGTGTTGGTCTGGGCCTTACAGTGGTATCAGAGCTTGGACTGGTTGAATAAGTTGCCTGAATCTTTGAGAAGGAGGCAATTCTGCTTCAGATCCTGAAGGATTTGAGTCTGCTCTTGAGAAAATCACAAGGAATCAAGTTTATTTAAACTCGCTTGGTGAGATCTTCTAATCTTAAAGATTTTACTTTTAAATTAGGGTTTCTAATCATACCCTTGATTTACCGAACACCGTTGAAACCCCCATGAGACTAATCTTTGTCCAGGAGCTCCTGGGAGGCTCTTAGAATCTGAGATAAATCAAGTTTGGGTGTGTTCTTGGAGAATCTTATTGGAGTGATCTGTGAAACATAGTTATTTGATCTCTGTTATTGTGTATTCTCTTGAATCTTGATCTGCATACTCCTTGTTGATATCTGTTGTTTGAATATCTCGTATTATTGTGTGTATTGCTGTGATTTCTCATCTGTGAGCTTCTCTGAACTCTTGTTGACTTTGCATACTGTGTTCTTGCCATCTATCTGTGTGCCTGTTTTGACCTCGACATGGCCTCTACAAAATTTGAAGTTAGTCAGTTTGATGGGAAAATTGATTTTAACTTGTGGAGTCAAAAAATGAAAGCTATTTTGATGCAAATGAGATGTGTTAAAGCTCTTGATGATTCTTGGCCTGCTGATCTTATCCCTTCTAATAAAGCTGAACTTGAAGAAGTGGCCTGGATACCATTTTCTTATATTTGTCAGAAAATGTGATTAGAAACATATGTGAAACTAAAACTGCTGCAGAATTATGGACTAAGCTTCGTGCCACTTATGTGACCAAAACTACTCCCAACAAATGTTTTCTTTTAAAACAATTTTTTTCTTTCAAAATGGACCCTTCAGGTGATTTGGATGAAAATTTGAACAGATTCACTAAACTTACCCAAAACTTGGCCAATTGTGATGAAAAGCTTTCAAAAGATCAATTGGTTGTAGTTTTGTTAAACTCCATAAGTGACAGGTATAAGAACATTAATGTTGCCTTAGAATATGGTAGAGATGAACTTACAACTGACATTATAATCAATGCTTTGAAAAATAAGGCACAAGAGATTAAAGCTGAGTCAAATACTAGTCACACTGGGATAAACTTGTTAACAAAAGGAAAAGGTTTTAGTAAATCTGATTATCATCCAAAATTTTCTAAAGATAACAAAAAGTGGACTGAAAGGAATAAGACCAAGAATAATGCCAATGGCAAGAAATGCTACTATTGTGGTAAAATTGGTCATTTTGCTAAAAATTATTTTAAAAAGAAAGATGAAACAAGAGAGAGAGTTTTTGAAGAAGAAAATACTGTCCTTGCTCATAACAAATCCAAAATTGAGAATGGTCTTGTTCTTGTAAGTATTGGAAGGAAACTAAGTGATGAGTGGATACTTGACTCAGATTGTTCCTTTCATATGTGCCCCAACAAAAATTATTTCATTGATTTTGTTAAAACCAGTGGAGGTCAAGTTATTATGGGAAATAACTGTGCTTGCAAAATAAGTGGAATAGGAACTGTTAAACTTCTTTTGAAAAATGGTAATGTTTTAGTTCTGAAAAAAACTAGATTTACCCAGATTTAAAAAGGACTTGGTGTCCTTGGGCATATTAGATGATATGGAGTTTAACATTAATATGGGAAAATGATATATCAAAATTCTTAAGGGAAGTGACTTGGTCATATCTTCCCCTAAGAGACATGGTTTGTATTACTTAAATACTAAACCATTGTTGGGTTTAACTGCTGCTACCATATTTGAAATTTCACTTTGGCAAAACTTTGGCATGAAAGATTTGGTCACATTGAAAAAAAGGGTTTGAATTTTCTGAAATCAAAAAGTGTTTTTGGAAAATTAAACATTGGTGATTGTGATTCTTGTGAACAATGCATTATAGGGAAACATGTTAAACTTCATTTTCAAATTGGAACACATAAATCTAAGAAAAAACTAGAGTACTTGCATGCTGACTTGTGGGGTCCTGCCTCTGTGTCTACACTATCTGGTTTTAAATATTACTTGCTTATTATTGATGATTTCTCAAGAAAAATTTGGGTATCTTTGCTGAAGCCTAAATATGAGACTTTTTCTATGTTTAAAGATTGGAAAACACAGGTTGAAAATCAAATTGATTTAAAAATAAAAATCTTGAAGACTGATAATGGGTTAGAATTATGTAACTTTGAATTCAACAATTTTTGCAAGGAACGTGGTATTGTGAGACATAGAACAGTTACATATACACCACAACAAAATGGCATAGCTGAAAGAATGAATAGAACCCTGTTAAATAAAATCAGATGCATGTTGTTAAGTTCTGGTATGCTAAAAATGTTTTGGGGTGAAACAGTTAAAACTGTTGCCTATCTGATTAATAGAAGTCCCACAAGTGCATTAAACTTTGTTGTTCCTGAAGTTGTTTGGTCTAATAATTCTGTGAAGTATTCTTACTTGAAAGTCTTTGGCTGTACTGCATATGCTCATCAAAACATTGGTAAACTTGAACCTAAATCCCTTAAATGTGTGTTCTTGAATTATGATGATCAGGTTAAAGGGTACAGATTATGGGTTTAATCTGAAAAAGGATTTAAAATGATAATTAGAAAAGATGTCATTTTCAATGAATCACTGATGCCTTGCCTTGAAGGAAAGGATAATGTTTTAACTGAAAATGATGTTCAAATTGAGGTGGAGTCATCCAGTAATACACTGGATAATTCTGAACCTGTTATTGAAAACCTTGAACATAATGTTGATTTTGTACTTGAAACTAATTCTGATCAACCTGAGAACATTGACCAATATGTGTCTTCCTCTTTACCTCTTGATGAGTATCAACTCACAATGGATAAAGAGAGAGAAGACTGATCAGACCTTCCACCAGATTTGACAATGAAAATTTTGTTTCTTTGTTTAATATCAAGAACAGTTTGAAAATGAGCCAAACACCTATGACGATGCCATAAACTGCAAAGACGGTAAAAATTCTTTATATCTTGTCCTTTATGTAGATAATAAGTTGCTTGCCAGTTGTGATAAAGGTGAAATTGAATCTATTAAACTGAAGTTAAAAAATTAAGTTTGATATGAAAAATCTTGGTGCAACCAAGAAAATTCTGGGTATGCAAATTGTTAGAAATAAAGAAAAGGATTTGTTGTTTTTAAACCAACACGATTATGTGATTAAAGTGTTGAAAAAGTTTGATATGTATGACAGCAAACCTGTGACTTTACCTATTGCTAATCACTATAAATTATCTTCTGAATGCTGTCCTAAAACTGAAGAAGAATATGCCAGATTGTCCAGAATACCTTATGCAAATGTTATAGGCTCTGTTATGTACTTAATGATCTGTACTAGGCCTCATCTTGCTCATAGCATTAATATATTAAGCAGATTCATGAGTAATCCCGGAGAAGATCACTGGAATGCTTTAAAATGGCTTTTAAGGTACCTGAAAGGTACTGCTAATTTAGGTTGTGTTTAAATCAAATAAAGATGGTGTTTTGTTAAAGGGATACACTAATTCAGACTTTGCTGGTGATAGAGATATTATGAAATCAACTTCATCATATTTTTATACCTTATGTCGTACTGCCATTAGTTGAAAATCTCAATTACAAAAGATTGTTGCTCTGTCATCCACTGAGGCTGAGTATATTTCTGCTACTGATGCCATAAAGGAAGGAATGTGGTTAAGTGGTTTATTATCTGAACTTGGTTTTATTGATACTCAAACTGCTCTGTTTTTTGATAATCAAAGTGCTATACATCTTAGTAAAAATCCCATATTTCATGATAGAACTAAGCACATTGATGTTAAATATCACTTCATTAGAGATGTTATTGCTAAGGGTATAATAAATATTGAAAATATTGCTACCCAATATAATCCTTCAAATATGGGTACAAAAGCGATTCTTTTAAACAAATTCTTAAACTGTCTTAAATTTCTTTCTATTGATTCTATGTGATTTTCTGTTGATACTCAGAGCAAATGAAATGATCCGTGTTTATGTTCCTAGATGCACTTACAATCCAAAATCTAGTAGCAAGGTGGAGAATGTTGGACTTGGACCGACCCATTTGGTGCTCCCAGCTTTAGGTCTTTAATCATGTTTTGCAAACACGCCTGTTTTAAATTGAAGCATCTTTACCTAGATTGCTGACACATGGCTAATTTGTGGATGTTGGATGCTTAGACCTTTGATATACTTGGGCTGGAGACTCCTTGGATTCATTCGATCATTTTGATACTCTTCTGGAGACTTCGAGGGTTCCTGTGAGTGGAGAGAAAAAGAGATAAGAGGCTAGGTTTTGATGATTCTTGTTTGTATTACTTTAAATCTCTAATTTAAAGTGTTGTGAGAAATAGATCAATCTTCGATTGTAATATTCTGTGTGAATGTGAATGTTGTGAGGATCTGAGTGATTTCTCTATTTTGTTACTCAGTGTATATTCGAAGGGTTATTTGGTGATTCTTGGTGAATCTGGTCAGATCTATTGTTGTATCAAGAATGATAAGTTACATATCTCTTCTCTCTAATATTTGTAATCTTCGTTGCCATTTTGTGGTTGATTTAGTGCATTTGAGCATAATCATTTTTATGGATGTTCAACGGGAGATGTAGGTGTTAGAAGCGGTCATCGAACCTCATGGGCTACAGCCGAAATAATTCGTGTTCATCTTTTAATTTTTGCAATTTTATTTGTTTGTTTTGGTTATTGATTATCTTCGATTCTCATATCGTGTGTTGGTCTGGGCCTTACACTTTGTATATGTGTTTCGAAGAAAATTAGGAACATTTGAGAGAGAGAGAGAGATGGAAACAGTGAAGTAAAAGTCATTTCACTTGAGCTGTAATAACCAAACCTGTTGTACTCCTCCAGCCAGCACTTCTTTTCACAAGCAGCCAACAATTTTTCAACTTTTTCATCTCTCTTTTCTACTAAAAGCTTCTTAAAAAATCGATCCAACTACCATTGCATATGAAAGGAACTCATCGAAGAATGGTTTTAACTTCCTAATATGTATTACCAGAAGAGCGAGTGTTAAAACCACTTTGGTTATGGCTGCACGAACACGTGAGAATGCGATGAGAGGCCAGCTTTCTTTGTGTTGGACTTGGACCGGCCCATTTTGTGCTCCTAGCTTTTGGCCTTTAATCGTGTTTTGCAAACACGCCTCTTTTAAATTGAAGCATCTTTACCTAGATTGCTGACACGTGGCTAATTTGTGGTTGTTGGATGCTTAGACCTTTGATATACTTGGGCTGGAGACTCCTTGGATTCATTCGATCATTTTGATACTCTTCTGGAGACTTCGAGGGTTTATGTGAGTGGAGAGAAAAAGAGAGAAGATTGTAGGGTTTGATAATTCTTGTTTGTATTACTTTAAATCTCTGATTTAAAGTGTTGTAAAAGATAGATCAACATTCGATTGTAATATTCTGTGAGAAAGTTGTAAGGATCTGAGTGATTTCTCTGTTTTGTTACCCAATATGTATTCGAAGGGTTACTTGGTGATTCTTGGTGAATCTGGTCAGATCTATTGTTGCATCAAGAGAGATAAGTCACATATCTCTTCTCTCTAACATTTGTAATCTTCATTGTCATTTTGTGGTTGATTTAGTGCATCTGAACATAATCTTTTTTATGGATGCTCAACGGAGGATGTAGGTGTTAGAAGCGGTTACCGAACCTCCGGGGCTACGGCCAAAATAATTCTTGTGTTCATCTTTTAATTTCTGCAATTTTACTTGTTTGTTTTGGTTATTGATTATCTTCGATTCTCATATCGTGTGTTGGTCTGGGCCTTACAGTGGTATCAGAGCTTGGACTTGTTGAACAAGTTGCCTGAATCTTTGAGAATGAGACAATTCTGCTTCAGATCCTGAAGGATTTGAGTCTGTTCTTGAGAAAATCAGAAGGAATCAAGTTTATTTAAACTCGCTTGGTGAGATCTTCTAATTTTAAAGATTTTACTTTTAAATTAGGGTTTCTTAATCATACCCTTGATTTATCGAACACCATTGAAACCCTCATGAGACTAATATTTGCCCAGGAGTTCCTGCGAGGTTCCTAGAATTTGAGATAAATCAAGTTTAGGTGTGTTCTTGGAGAATCTTATTGGAGTGATCTGTGAAACATACTTATTTGATCTATGTTATTATGTATTCTCTTGAATCTTGGTCTGCATACTCCTTGTTGATATCTGTTGTTTGAATATCTCGCATTACTGTGTGTTTCTGTGTGTATTTGCATACTGTGTTCTTGCCATCTATCTGTGTGCTTGTTTTGACCTCAACATGGCCTCAGCAAAATTTGAAGTTAGTCAGCTTGATGGGAAAATTGATTTTAATTTGTGGAGTCAAAAAATGAAAGCTATTTTGATGCAAATAAGATGTGTTAAAGCTCTTGATGATTCTTGGCCTGCTGATCTTATCCCTTCTAAGAAAGCTGAACTTGAAGAAGTGGCCTGGAGTACCATTTTCTTATATTTGTCAGAAAATGTGATTAGAAATATAGGTGAAACTAAAACTGCTGCAGAATTATGGACTAAGCTTCGTGCCACTTATGTGACCAAACCTACTAGCAACAAATGTTTTCTTTTAAAACAATTATTTTCTTTCAAAATGGATCCTTCAGTTGATTTGGATGAAAATTTGAACAGATTCACTAAACTTACCCAATACTTGACCAATTGTGATGAAAAACTTTCAAAATATCAATTGGTTGTAGTTTTGTTAAACTCCATAAGTGACAGGTATAAGGACATTAAGGTTACCTTAGAATATGGTAGAGATGAACTTACAACTAACATTATAATCAATGCTTTGAAAAATAAGGCACAAGAGATTAAAGCTAAGTCAAGTACTAGTCACACTGGGATAAACATGTTAACAAAAGGAAAAGGTTTTAGTAAATCTGATTATCATCCAAAATTTTCTAAAGATAACAAAAAGTGGACTGAAAGGAATAAGACCAAGAATAATGCAAATGGCAAGAAATGCTACTATTGTGGTAAAATTGGTCATTTTGCTAAAAATTGTTTTAAAAAGTAAGATGAAACAAGAGAGGGAGTTTTTGAAGAAGAAAATACCGTCCTTGCTCATAACAAATCCAAAATTGAGAATGATCTTGTTCTTGTAAGTATTGGAAGGAAACTAAGGGATGGCTGGATACTTGACTCAGACTATTCCTTTCATATGTGTCCCAACAAAAACTATTTCATTGATTTTGTTAAAACCAGTGGAGGTCAAGTTATTATGGGAAATAACTATGCTTACAAAATAAGTGGAATAAGAACTGTTAAACTTCTTTTGGAAAATGGTAATATTTTAGTTTTGAAAGAAACTAGATTTGTCCCAGATTTAAAAATGAACTTGGTGTCCTTGGGCATGTTAGACGATATGGAGTTTAACATTAATATGGGGAAAGGATATATCAAAATTCTTAAGGGAATTGACTTGGTCATATGTCCCCTAAGAGACATGATTTGTATTACTTAAATACTAAACCTTTGTTGGGTTTAACTGCTGCTGCCATATTTGAAAATTTTATTTTGGCAAAACTTTGGCACGAAAGACTTGGTCACATTGAAAAAAAGGGTTTGAATTTTCTGAAATCAAAAAGTGTTTTTGGAAAATTAAACATTGGTGATTGTGATTCTTGTGAACAATGCATTATAGGGAAACAGGTTAAACTTCATTTTCAAACTGGAACACATAAATCTAAGAAAAAATTAGAGTACTTGCATGCTGACTTGTGGGGTCCTGCCTCTGTGTCTATACTATCTGATTTTAAATATTACTTGCTTATTATTGATGATTTCTCAAGAAAAATTTGGGTGTCTTTGCTGAAGTCTAAATATGAGATTTTTTTCTGTGTTTAAAGATTGGAAAACACAGGTTGAAAATCAAACTGATTTAAAAATAAAAATCTTGAGGACTGATAATGGGTTAGAATTCTGTAACTTTGAATTCAACAATTTTTGCAAGGAATATGGTATTTTGAGATATAGAACAATTACATATACACCACAACAAAATGGCATGGCTGAAAGAATGAATAAAACTCTGTTAAATAAAATCAGATGCATGTTGTTGAGTTATGGTCTGCCAAAAATGGTTTGGGGTGAAGCAGTTAAAACTGCTGCCTATCTGATTAATAGAAGTCCCACAAGTGCATTAAACTTTGTTGTTCCTAAAGTTGTTTGGTCTAATAATTCTGTGAATTATTCTTACTTGAAAGTCTTTGGCTGTGCTGCATATGCTCATCAAAACTTTGGTAAACTTAAACCTAAATCCCTTAAATGTGTGTTCTTGGATTATGATGACCAGGTTAAAGAGTTATGGGTTGAATCTGAAAAAGGATTTAAAGTAATAATTACAAAAGATGTCATTTTCAATGATTCATTGATGCCTTGCCTGGAAGGAAAGGATAATGTTTTAACTGAAAAGGATGTTCAAATTGAGGTGGAGTCATCCAGTAATACACTGGATAATTTTGAACCTGTTATTGAAAACCTTGAACATAATGTTGATTTTGTACCTGAAACTGATTCTGATCAACCTGAGAACATTGACCAATATGTGTCTTCCTCCTTACCTCTTGATGAGTATCAACTCACAAGGGATAAAGAGAGAGAAGACTGATCAGACCTTCCACCAGATTTGACAATGAAAATTTTGTTTCTTTGTTTACTTATCACGAACAATTTGAAAATGAGCCAAATATCTATGACGATGCCATAAACTGTACAGACGGTAAAAATTCTTTATATCTTATCCTTTATATGGATAATATGTTGCTTGCCAGTTGTGATAAAGGTGAAATTGAATCTATTAAACTGAAGTTAAAAATTGAGTTTGATATGAAAGATCTTAGTGCAGCCAAAAAAATTCTGAATATGCAAATTGTTAGAAATAAAGAAAAGGATTTGTTGTTTTTAAACCAACACGATTATGTGATTAAAGTGTTGAAAAAGTTTGATATGTATGACAGCAAACTTGTGACTTTACGTATTGCTAATCACTATAAATTATCTTCTAATGCTGTCCTAAAACTGAAGAAGAATATGCCAGAATGTCTAGAATACCTTATGCAAATGTTATAGGCTCTGTTACGTACTTAATGATCTGTACTAGGCCTCATCTTGCTCATAGCATTAGTATATTAAGCAGATTTATGAGTAATCCTGGAAAAGATCACTGGAATGCTTTAAAATGCTTTTAAGGTACCTGAAAGGTACTGCTGATTTAGGCTGTGTTTAAATCAAATAAAGATGGTGTTTTGTTAAAGGGATACATTAATTCAGACTTTGCTGGTAATAAAGATAATATGAAATCAACTTCATCCTATTTTTATACCTTATGTCGTACTGCCATTAGTTGGAAATCTAGATTACAAAAGATTGTTGGTGTGTCATCCACTGAGGCTAAGTGTATTTCTGCTACTGATGCCATAAAGGAAGGAATGTGATTAAATGGTTTATTATCTGAACTTGGTTTTATTGATACTCAAAATGCTTTTTTTTTTTATAATCAAAGTGCTATACATCTTAGTAAAAATTTCATATTTCATGATATAACTAAGTACATTGATGTTAAATATCACTTCATTAGAGATGTTATTGCTAAGGGTATAATAAAGATTGAAAAGATTGCTACCCAATATAATCCTTCAAATATGGGTACAAAAGTGATTCATTTAAACAAAATTTTAAACTGTCTAAATTTCTTTCTATTGATTCTATGTGATTTTCTGTTGATACTCAAAGCAAATGAAATGATCTGTGTTTATGTTCCTGGATGCACTTACAATCCAAAATTTGGTAGCAAGGTGGAGAATGTTGGACTTGGACCGACCCATTTGGTGCTCCCAGGCTTTAGCCTTTAATCGTGTTTTGCAAACACGCCTATTTTAAATTGAAGCATCTTTACCTAGATTGCTGACACATGGCTAATTTCTGGATGTTGGATGCTTAGACGTTTGATATACTTGGGCTGGAGACTCCTTGGATTCATTCGATCATTTTGATACTCTTCTGGAGACTTCGAGAGTTTTTGTGAGTGGAGAGAAAAAGAGAGAAGAGGCTAGGGTTTGATGATTCTTGTTTGTATTACTTTAAATCTCTGATTTAAAGTGTTGTGAGGGATAGATCAACCTTCAATTGTAATATTCTGTGTGAATGTGAATGTTGTGAGGATTTCTTTATTTTGTTACTCAGTGTGTATTCGAATGGTTATTTGGTGATTCTTGGTGAATTTGGTCAGATCTATTGTTGTATCAAGAGAGATAAGTTACATATCTCTTCTCTCTAACATTTGTAATCTTCGTTGCCATTTTGTGGTTGATTTAGTGTATTTGAGCATAATCTTTTTTGTGGATGTTCAACGGGAGATGTAGATGTTAGAAGCGGTCATCGAACCTCCGGGGCTACGGCCGAAATAATTCTTGTGTTCATCTTTTAAAATCTGTAATTTTATTTGTTTGTTTTGGTTATTGATTATCTTCGATTCTCATATCGTGTGTTGGTCTGGGCCTTACACTTTGTATATGTGTTACGAAGAAAATTAGGAACATTTCAGAGAGAGATGGAAACAGTGAAGTAAAAGTCATTTCACTTGAGCTGTAATAACCAAACCTGTTGTACTCCTCTAGCCAGCACTTCTTTTCACAAGCAGCCAACAATTTTTCAACTTTTTCATCACTCTTTTCTACTAAAAGCTTCTTCTTTAACC
>CAIGRB010175020.1:937-62693 GCA_903798255.1 Fraxinus quadrangulata
TGATCTATGTCCTCCGTTACCAAGCTCTCCTTTACGAGCAAGGTCTTTTTCATTATCGTGATTGACTTATGGTGTAATCTAACCGTTTACAAAGCTTTCGATGACTTACAAACAAAGAGCATCGATCCTTATACAATATTGAGCTTTACGGGACCTCAACACAACCCACACTATTGAGATTTACGGGACCTTAATATGACCCTCGATTCAAAAGAGTTTTACAAGTGAAATCTTCTCTTCTTAACGAATAATAGATTCAAAGTTGAGAACGAGAAGAAAACAAATACTTTAATAGATAGTAATGAATATAACTCAAGTGTTAGATTTGAAAAACTTTGATAAAATTGATTTTCTAAATTTAGAATAATCAAATATTTTTCAAATATAAATCAATTTATAAAGATGGATAAATAATAAAGACCAAGGATTTATCTCAATAAATCCTCACTTATTGATCTTAGAATTGTTGAAATTGAATGCAAAGTGAATTGGTATTTATAGGAGCAAAACAGTCAAAAATCTGTCAAATTGGACGCACCGTACCGGACGTCCGCTATAGTACCGGACGATTAACTAGTTGTGTTAGAAAATCAGAATAGTTGAATTTTTTACCGTTGACGCTAAAACTACCATATCGGATGTCCGGTATAACGTAGCGTACCGGATGTTCGGTACGGCTGTTTTACGCCAAAACGTCCTCGTTTTAATTTTTAACAAATGTAAGTACTCGAGAGACATTTTAAAAGGATTTTTCAAGGTATTTGTTATATTTCAAAATTACGTTTTTTGATTTTTACTTTTAAAAAAAAATTTACGAGTAGAACGTTTTTGTCGTGATTTTTCAATCGTAAAATCAAAACTTGAGCTCGTCTCGATTCATTGCCAAGTATTGAAATGTTTTACTTTTACATATGATTATCTAATCATCATGATTTTGTCGTTCTTTTGACTTGTATCTTGATTTGCATCTTTTGTGAATCTTTAAGTTCCAATTCGATTGTCGCATGCAAATCGCTATCATCTCGAATCTTCGTGTCGTCAATTCTATATGTTTTCAATAATCGCTAAAGACATTTGAAATCAATTTGTTAGGGATAAATGCAATTTTGTTTGTAATATTCAAAACGAGTCGTCAACCATAGGTCAACAATTTCTCCATTTTTTATTAGGACAAACATAAAGATTTGCATTGTATGATTAATAATAAATAGATAACACATTGATAAGGAATAGAATTGTACGCATATATTCCCCCTATCTATTTCACTTATGTTTCCCCTGTGTAAACATAATCATGCATAATTTCTACATCTCTTCCCCCTTTTGGCATAAGCAAAAAATGCGAAAATAATAAACAATTAGGCAGTTATAGAGATTTAGAAAGCAAGAATGTTTCATTGAAAACATGAAACATTACATACATATATTTCGTACTTGCATCTTGTGATATTCAAACCTTGTGCACAAATCCCATCCTCGGGTGGATGGTTATGACCCCGACCGACGCTTGTCATCGTGTGACGGGTAAAGACTTTGAAAATGTTACAAAAATTTCTTCCAACCAACTTACTCTCCCGTGTAAAGTTTTACAAAATATTATTGTTAGCATAATCTTACCTAGGAAAGGGCATCGGGACAAGGTGAACTATTTTGATCTTTTCATTCTCGATTCCTTCCTTGTCGGTCGGCGAATCAATTTCCCGACCATTGCATTAGGTCTTATGAAGCTCATAAATTCTTCAGGATATGTTAAGGCACTTCCTTACGGCATGCTTTTAACTAAGATATTTAAGCACTTTAACGTCCCTTTTCACGACGAAGCTTTCTTCAAACCCCGCCCCACCGACACCATTAGTTCCACCACTCTTAGACGTATGAAAACCATTAAGAAAGATCGCCAATGGGTGGCTGAGACGAAGGGGTTCGACCCGGCTTCGGGGCCTTCCACACTACCATTCCAAGCAGAGGAGAACGACGACGAGGGCATGCCACCGGTACCTCGTGCGCTACTTCGAGGTCGAGTGCTCCCTGACCTACAAGCCGAGGACTTGCTGAGGACTAGTTTTCACTCTTGAGTGGGCAGATTGATTCTCTTACTACGACGGTCGATGGGATGAGGGGGGTACTTCATCATATACAGGCCCAGCAAGTGGTGCTTCACGCCCAGTAGGACGGGATCCAGGCATAGCAGGACGCAACCCTTGCACGGCAGGTCCAGATGTAGGCCTAGTAGACCGCCTTCTTTGCTGACTTGCTCAATTCCCGCATCCGCCTCCTCCGGCACAGTAGCTTTATTTTGACTATGTATTGCATGATTATGTACGAAATATATGTATGTAATGTTTCACGTTTTTAATGAAATATTCTTGCTTTCTAAATCTCTATAACTGCCTAATTGTTTATTATTTTCGCACCTTTTGCTTATGTCAAAAGGAGGAAGAGATGTAGAGGTTATGCATGATTATGTTTAAACAGGGGGAATATAAGTGAAATAGATAGGAGGAATATATGCGTATAATTCTATTCCTTATTAATGTGTTATCTATTTGTTATTAATCATACGTTGCAAATTTTTATGTTAGTCATAATCAAAACGAGTCGTCAACCATAGGTCAACACTAAGGTTATCAATTACTCAGTTTGAAATTGCTAACGAATACGTGAAAAAAATATAATATTGTTGTTACCTATAAGCTATAATGAATGATAATAGGTAATTGGTTTGGGAAGAATTTGAAGTTTCTTGATACCATTAGTGATTTGTGGTGTTAGATCTGAAATATACTATTTTATGTGAGTAACATTGATGTTTAGTCCAGTCAGAATCACTATTGTAATTTATTGTAACAAGTGGTGAATATGGAACCTTTTGTTCTCATATATCTCACTCCTTTTCTGATTGAAATTCTGCATTGCCAAATAAAGCTAAGAGGCTTTTCTTTTTCTTATCACTGATGTGAATGGACAGTTTCTGTTGTCTGTCCTTGCAACCTTTTAGAATCTTAATTTGATTAAAAACTCGTAAAAAATATTTGCACTTCATTGAGTGAGTGAGTTCTAAATTGCTCTGAAACATGTTCCATTATGTACTCAAGTGAATTTGTTTCATTTTTCTTGAATTCTTTCGTGCCTTCCCTCTCTGCATGTTTGCACACAGTGCTCATATGTGTGAACAAAATTTCAAGTCACCAAGGCTGCCAAAAAAAAAAATCACATTATTTTCATCCTCATTTTTTTGGCAGTTTCTTTCAAGTAATAAAAACTACCATAATTTTTTTCATAGAGTGGGCAAATGAACATGTTTCTTCTCCTGTCCAAAAACTCATAAAACCAATTTTTAAAACCTTTCCCAAAATGTGTTTTTTGAGTTAATTTTCAGGAACATGTTTGGAAATGAACCTTAACTATTGTAAATATTTTTCCAAAGAGAGTTGTTCACGAAGAGCTTGTTCATTCTGTGAACAAAAGAAAACCATGAACACACAATTTAAGCTCATTAAGATCACAAGATGGACATAAACATGCCTATCAAATAAACAAAAAAACAAGAATAACTTCTGCCTGGCTTGACCTGCTTCATTTGCAGTTAGCACAGTTTCCACTTGTCCTGTAGTTAGAGAAATATATGTCTTTTTAATTTCTTTCTTTTTGTTTCGTAGAAGGGGAGGGGGGTTGTCTCAGCAGAGATCTTCAAGTATTAATACATGATTTAGTCACTTTCTACTGCTTCAGTGGATTTCTTACAGCTGGTGTCATTTGAAACAGAGCAGTGGTTGTATTGGATGCTGTACTAAGCCGGAATTGATTTCTTCACGGAATGAGCCCTTGCAAGGTCCAAAACGCCACACTTTGACGGCTTCAAAACCTAACATATCTGAGGATTTCTGGACCACCAGTGCGTGTGAGATGGATAATAGCGCAGTTCAGTCATTTGGAAGTATCTCGCCAATAAGTTCTTCAACACAAATTTATGATGCTAGCAGTTCAAAAAACCCTTCTGAATATATAAATCATGGCAAGTTGATTTGCTCCATTGTTGGCAACATTAATTACTGTTTGATTTTATTTATATTTTGGTTCAGCAATTTCAGTTTATATTTGTTTCTATCTCGTGGCTATGTATTCTTGTTCACCGTGGAATGGGATTTGTTGGTTGTCCTGCTTTGATCCGGACAATGCCTAAGAAGCCCTGACTCAATATTCTGATGCAATCTATCCATCCATTTTTCTCTCTGTCAACTATACATTTCTTATTTAATTTTCCTGCTGAATCCACCAGCAAATAAAATTATTACTTTGGAGAAGGCAAATATATTCAACTAGACTGGTGGCACTTTGTAGTGTGCTATTTAATTATTTGTAACCTGCAATAGCTGCAATTACTTGTTTGTATGAGGATTACTTAGTTTTTTATGGATGATTTTGATCTTACAATGAAAGGCTTTGGCTGTAGGTCTTCTTCTCTGGAACCAAACTAGACAGAAGTGGATAGGAAATAAGAAGTCAGAGAAATTGCCGCAGAAGCTTCATGAACCCAGGTTGAGGTGAGTTGATTTCATTGTTCACAATTTAAAGAGTGACAGTGTACAAGGTGCAACCAACATAAATAGATCAACTGGTAAATAAGTATGTTACAAATTTGAAAATAAGGTCCCCGCTTACTAAAATGTTTACTTATACGACAACAAAAGAAGCCTTGTAGTCAACAAATTTGGAGACGGGTCCATTGGTTTTAGAAGCTTCTTAAAAGTGGTACTGGTTGGAGAATTAGTTTGAAGGTTTATGTTTTGTGTGCTTTGATGCTAAATCAATTTAATAGCCCTTTCTTGGGAAGTGAAGAAAGTATAATATCACAGAATTGTCCTCGCGCTCTCTATGCATAGATACCAATGACCCATTCGTGTTCGTAAATAAGGTCTTATGCTATGATGACCATAGCTTTATTTTTTTTTATTTTTTTCGAGAAGAGACCATGGCTTTATTTGTTGTCAGCATTTTATGCTTCTGCATTGCTAAAAAGTGCCGGCTTTGCAGTTGGAATGCAACCTATGATAGTCTACTCAGCAGCAAAAAGCCATTCCCCAAACCGATTCCTCTGGCTGTGAGTCTTATAGCATAATGTGGTTTTATTTTGTTCGATTATCATTTCATTTATCTCGTTATTTCACTTTGAATTGGCAGGAAATGGTAGATTTTTTAGTTGACATTTGGGAGCAAGAAGGGCTGTATGATTGATAAAGTATAAGTAGTAGATTTTGATTGCTGGTCGGATAGTAGGACTCACCACCGCTGTTTTAAAATGTTGTAGTTACTTAACAAATAGATGACTGCACAGAAATGGCATGTTTGGTATGCTTCACTCGATAGCACTGAATAAGAATGGGTTGAAATTTTGTCCATGTATTGTGCAGTGCTGTCTAATGTGTACCAAAGATACCAGAACTGTACTGTGAATTGAATATGTGCGCTATGATGCATTTTCAATCGAGCACATTCATCACAAGTTATTGTGTTGTATAATAGAACTCATTGCCTTTGCCAGTCTTGGCAATGGATCTTTTCAACTTTTATTCATTGTATTTTTAGATTGCAACAGTTTGCATATGAAACTCTCTATTGTGTTTTCTTTTTCTTTTTTTTTTTAGAGTATTTATAATCTATATTATTTCTCGACTAAGGGCAAGAATATCTTAGCGATGACCTGATTCTTTATAAGTTGAGAAAAGTTATTTTTTATTAACTAAAAGGTGGTTGAACAAACATCTCCCCTAGTTTGGGAAAGTCTAAATTATAATTTAAGATGACTAACATACTTTTATTTGTGTATTTTGTAGGATTCATAACTTACTATTCAATTAGTAATAGTATTTTTTGAAGAATATGTATAGTTAACAAGTACGTAAAAATTTTGAGTTAACGCGTGACATTATTTTATAAAGAAAATGTGTGGTTCAAAAAATTTATCAAGATAAGTAAGCTTACAAAACCATTTTCAGACCGAAAAAGTTGTAACGTAACAATGAATCTATGGAGAGTTGATCTTGATAAATGCTGGTGACATACTTAATACATGCATATAGAAAACAATGTTTTCAGTGATGAATGGATGCTGTAGGATGAGCCAACCCATTCCTACAGACTGTAAGAGTATTCAGCCTGCATCGGCTTGCCCATGTACCAATAAATAGTTGATCAAACAAGAATTATATGAACGTGGACAAGCATCAGACACATCAGATAAAACATTGTGTGTTTAATTACCTCCAAAACTTCATACCTAAACTTCAACTTATTAACTCACGAAAGGTATAAAAAGAAACAGTCCTGTTATGTGTATAGAAAAATGTTGCTAGAATTTTCAAATAATACACTATTGAACAATGCCAAAAAAAAAAAAAACCAGCAGCATCTGGTGAAATTCTGGCAGAACTGTTTCTGTACAAGCAATTAAATTCTAAAAAGAAAAACATGTAGTTATAGAGAGACAGAATCAATCAAAAAAGTTAAGAAAGATAGTACTAGCTTGAGATCAAGAATGAAAAGAAGGGAAAAATATACTTCAGGTAAAGAAAAGGTTGGTGTCTCGTTCCAAATATCTCACAAAGCCAAAAATTACTTATTTTCCAAAAAATTCCTTCATCTTTTGATTAAGGTTTGGATTATTTTATAAGTTTAGTGTATCGACTATGACAATGGAGTTCCTGGAGAGGAAGCATTGCATCCTAAAAGCCCATGTTCTTGCAAGCATTCCACAATTGTCATTAATAATCCTTATTTTCTACAAATGGAATGACTTTTTTCATTTACTTCTGCTTACAAGATTATGGGTTTCTTTTCTTTATTCCTGTCGTCATTCATTTTGCTTTTAATTATTCACTTGTCGAACGGTAGGTGCCTTTTCTTCTTTACTATATGAGTACCTGTTTTCTGAATCACGTCGTCTAAAAAAATTTAACCTTTGAACACTTTTTTATCCCATTTTTATGTCTCCTTTTGAGTATCTGAGAAAATATAAAGATCAGGGATAGATGCTCTAGTTTTCTTTGCATCTGATATTAATCTTGTGTTAAACTCACTTTGCAGGAAGATAAATATTTTAGAACCAAGCAATGCTAGTTATCATCGTGATGATGGTATATCGATGACGTGGCAACTCATTATCTCTCACATTTCTCTTTCATAAAAATTGAATTGTCCAGTTTCATTTCACATAAACTTTTATATCACTGATATTTCATTATTATAATAATAAATGGCATTATTCTTTTAGAATGGAAAATTTTGTTTTGGTGGTTCTGGTAGTAGATGCTTTACATGTAGCTAATAATATCCCACTACCCGAAAATGAGGTGCTCGAGAGTGTGGATCCAGAACCTAGGGAAGTATTTGTGTAGACAATGAAAAATGTCTACAATGCCCTTGACGATTGCGTCGGGCTAATGAAGTCATAGTTTGTGAAACTAGTTTGCCTTCCAAGGGAGATGAAAATGAAGCAGGATATACGGGGAAAAATGTGAGGACTTAACTCGAGTTAAGGCTTATATGTATCTTCTCGGTGTTTAATGAAAACTTGAAGTCTGGCCAATATCTGAGAGAAACTTTCGATTGTTTAAAGCTGTCGGAAGCATATCATATGACATTAGAGTTATGGGGCTAGTACCTAGTTCGACAACCTTGTCTCTTCCCCCCATAAAGGTATGCATACTTAAAATAAGTTATTTTTTATTGATAAAAAACGAAAATGTAATTAGCCTTAGCTGGTCTTGTACTTGTTTTGATCTTATGATCCAGACATTAATTTGTTTGGCAGGCATTATCATTATTATTCAAGTTCCTGTACAGTTGATGTTTTTGCCACATCAACCTTTTTTTATTACAAAATCCTAGAATTTATTAAAATTACAAAATTAAGAAGAAAAAATTGCATCCTCATTGGTGGGATCTTCATCAGCTAAACCGTCACCATTAATTTGATCTAGCACCAGCACTAGCCACATACCAAAGGCCCCATCAAAACCCGGTTTTAATGAAAGTAACAAAACGTCTTTTCCAAGTACGACATTGGTGAAGGCATCCACTTTACGTCTAATCTCTGCCACAATCTCCTTTTCCGCATTAAAAATAGTGCAATGCCTGTGGGCAAAGGAGCCTCCGATCTGGTACTCCTCACCTGGAGGCTGGATTGCTGCACACCTCCACTGCCACACACCGAACCATCCAATTATCGATGATCTGCGAATGCTGAAGATTGGCTTCTGTCCATCAATTCTCTCCCCTACGAAGCCTTCCCACCTGTGATAGAGATTGCCGCTCTGCAAAAATAGTTACCATTTAGGGATGTGTTTGAGCCACATTATTTTGAAAGAATGTATTCTGCAATAGTAGATTGATGAAGAATTTGTAGTTAAAAATGAAAGAAAAATTATTGATGTGATGAAAAATATTTTTTATTGAAGATTATGTAGTTGAAAATGAGTAGAAGAATGAAAATGAAAATTTTAATGTGTATCAAACATGAGCTATGTTAGTTTTGAGAGTTATTTCTATGAATCGTGCTGCTAATGTAACATGGGGGGTGGTGTACATTATGGACATCATTATGAATCTTATTGGGGGGCTGCCTGACGCGACAGGCAACCCACCAATAGGGGGCTTACATGTGTACATTATGGACACCATTATGGTGTCCATTATGTACACTTAGTATTTTCCTAATTCTATTTCTATTCAGTCGTGGTCATGTAAATATGAAGTTTACACTGACACTGAAGTCGCACTAAATTCGTTTGAGAAGGAATAGTCCAAACTCTAATATGAAATTATGATTTTTAAACAACCAATCTGAAATCTTTACGGGCTGTTCTCTTTGTGTTTTAAGTTTTGAATTCATTTTGTATTTTATGTGTCCATTTTAAGATTGTTGAAAATATTTTTTTTTTTATATTTTGAAAAATTGTTTTGAAAACGCTCAAAATGTATTTTAAAAATTTTAGCTTGATCATAACTGAAAATATCCAAAACGACAATTTATCGTTTTGGATTTTTTTTGTAAATTTTTAACTTGTTTTCAGAAACACGTTTTCGAAAATAGGAAAGTGAACGCATTTTCACTGTTTTGAAAAATCGAAAACAAAAAATAATTTAAAAATAGTAAAGACAATATGTCCTTGACTTTTAACAACATTGGCTTTTTAGAGCTTTAAAAACTGATGCAACTAAAGTTAACCAATCAATGACTAGCCCGAGTTGACTCAATATGACGGGTAAGAATTTGTTATGAAGTGTCAAGTGTTACAGTGGACAAACACGTAATTAAATTCAATTCCAGTGAAAACCCAGAAAATAAAGTGAGAAACTGAAGCAACCTCATTACTAAAGAATTTGTTATGAAGAGTATGTGCCCTTTCTTCTTTACGATAGGAGTACCGATTTTCTGAATCACTTCGTCTAAAAAATTTAACCATTGAAACTGATTTTTATCCCATTTTTATGTCTACTTTTGAGTATCTGAGAAAATATAAAGATCAGGGATGGGTGCTCTAGTTTTCTGTGATCTTGTGTTAAATTTAGTTTGCAGGAAATATTTTAGAATCAAGTAATGATAATTATCATCATGATATCGGTGACGTTGCAAATCATTATCTCTCACATTTCTCTTTCATAAAAATTGAACCGTCCAATTTCATTATCACATAAACTGTTACATCACTGATATTTCATCATTATAATAATAAATGACATTATTCTTTTAGAACGGATAAATTTGATTTGGTAGTTCTGGTAGCAGATGCTTTACATGTAGCTGATAATATTCTACTACCCGAAAATGAGGTGCTCGAGAGTATTGATCCAGAATCTTGGGAAGTATTTGTGCCGACAGTGAAAAATGTCTACAATGCCCTTGACGATTGCATCCGACTGATAATGAAGTCAATAGTTTCTAAAACTAGTTGGTCATCCAAGGGATATGAAAATGAAGTAGAATATACCGCGAAAAAATGTGAGGACTTGACTCCAATTAAAGCTTATATATATATATATATATCTTCGCGGTGTTTAATGAAAACTTGAAGTCTGAGCCAATATCTAAGAGAGACTTTCAATTGTTTAAAGAAGGCGGAAGCATATCATATGACATTAGAGTTATGGGGCTAGTACCTAGTTCGACAACCTTGTCTCTTCTTCCCATAAAGGTATGCGTACTTATAATAAGTTATTTTTTATTGATAAAAAACGAAAATATTAAATTAGTCTTTGCTGGTCTTGTACTTGTTTTGATCTTATGATCCACAGACATTAATTTGTTTGGCATTATCATTATTATTCAAGTTCCTGTACAGTTGATGTTTTTACCACATCAACTTTTTTTCATTACAAAATCCTAGAACTTATTAAAATTACAAAATTAAGAAGAAAAAGTTGCATCCTCATTGGTGGGTTTTTCATCAGGTAAATCATCACCATTAACTTGATCAAGCACCAGCACTAGCCCCATACCAAAGGCCCCATCAAAACCCGGTTTTAGTGAAACTAACAAAACGTCTTTTCCAAGCACGACATTGGTGGAGGCATCCACTTTACGTCTAATCTCTGCCACAATCTCCTTTTCTGCATTAAAAATGGTGCAATGCCTGTTGGCAAAGGAGCCTTCGATCTGGTACTCCTCACCTGGATTGGTGTACACCTCCACCGCCACACTGAACCGTCCAATTATTGATGATCTGCGAACGCTGAAGATTGGCTTCTGTCCATCAATTCTCTCCCCTACGAAGCCTTCCCACCTGTGATGGAGACTCGGCCTCTGCAAAAATAGTTACGATTTATATCAGTTTTGAGAGTTATTTCTATTCAGTCGTGGCCGTGTAAATACGAAGCTGACACTGAAGTTTCACTAAACTCGTTTGAGATGAATAATCTAAACTCTAATACGAAGATTATGATTTTTAAACTTAACCAATCTGAAATTTTTAACCTTTAACAACATTGGCTTTTTAGAGCTTTAAAAACTGATGCAACTAAAGCTGACCAATCAATGACTAGCCCGAGTTAACTTAGCCTCTGTTTGTCTACCATTTTCCTTTAAGATTCTCCACCACACACGTTTCCTCAATAAAATATTCACACACAAACCAATAAATTTACTTTAAATTTCAACCACACGTTCTCCAAAAAAATATTATTCATTACTTCATATTCAACGGTGACAAACAAGGCCTCAATATGACGGTTAAGAATTTGTTACGAAGAGTAATGAACAAACACGTAATTAAATTCAATTCCAGTGAAAACCCAGTATATAAAGTGAGAAACTGAAGCAACCATCATTACTAAAATCAATTTTCCTTCTTTAATTTCGTAATCGTTTTAACAAGTTAAGGTAAATCTTGACTCGCTGAGTTGACTCAGTGGAACAGCTGAGAAATGATTAGCAATTAGTCAATTACCTTACGGCGGACAGTAAGAAGGCATCTACCGGAGGCATCCATGAGAACGAGTTCCCCTGTATCGCGAGGATCAGGGCCATATGAGTCGACTCGAAAGATGAGTTCACCTTTGCAGTCGTAAGCAGTGTAGCCGTCGCCTGCAAAGAAAAGAGAGTTTTTTGAAATAGTGAGGTGGGTTTCATCCTTGAATACGAATCCTTCTTCCACAATTACTTCACTCTTCATCTTCTTTCTCTCTAAGTTTCAGATTTGAAGCTCTCAATTGATAGAAATTTGTTATTGGAATACAGTACAAAATTCTTCTGAGTGATCAGCGTGATATATATAGAGAGAGAGGGAAGAGAAAAATCTAGAGCTCAATTTGCATTGTAAATTCGTGTGGAGAGCATTAATATGTGGAAAGGTCCGTGGTAAAAACATAGGAGTCAACAAAAAGGACAACGAATGATTTCCAAACCCGCACGTTGTGCAGAATCTCAGGTAGAAGAGGGAAAATGGCAAATTTTAGTCCCCAAGCTTTGGCAAAGTGTAGTGACCCTATCCCTAACTAATTTTCCATCAAGGTTCTGTCACCAACCCTTGAGAAATTACCCAAGCCAAACCCTCTTCATGGTTTCTGTGAGTTTTTCCATTAAGCCATTCACAATTTCAGTTAATTGTCCAAAAAAGAGCAACATTTAATGTAACTTGTACGTAAATTATTTGGATTTCTAGAAAAAATAGTATTTTTCGTTTTGACAATTTTATCATTACAGTAAAAAAATTCGTGTGTTGCTTGAAAATTTAATGCTTAATTAGATGTTTTTAGTTACACAGAGATATCATGCATACATTGTCAAAAGTACGGAGACATTGATGTCACAGATGAAAGGTTAGAGACATAGTTGTCACACTTATAAAAGGTTGGGAAATCCCTAGAAAAATTACTTTTAAATTGGATATATTTTGTACTTGAAAATATTATGTATTACTATAATGAAAAATATAATGCTTACGAATCACGCGTGGCCTATGTATAAGGTTCTCGTCATGTAGATCTGCAATCTCAAGGCCACTAGGGGATTTTTGACGCGACTCATATAATGATGTCAGACTGTCCAACACTCATCTTATCGTCTACTACCTTTAATGATCGTCGAGAGCTTCAAGCGGTATATCTATTTGAATGTTAAGCATAGTACAATACACATATAGGATGATTTCATTATATTCAAATTTATCATCTCGTTCTGTATATCATGTCCAGGTATTCAACATAGTCTCCCTTCCACTCTAATTATTGCTTATTTTACGACTTATGCATGAATAGTGAATACTTCTCTTATGTCCATGCATACAGATGCACATAAATACCACAATATAAATATTCACCATATATGAGTAATAAAGTCATACAATAGCATTTCAATTACACATATATAACACTATCATATAGTCGAATCATATCTCAAATACTTTAAATCAAGAATAATTTAATATTTTGCGTACATTGCACCAACATTACGTTTTAAGGAATCACATAAGAATAATTATACATGCAATATTCACGCTTTGTTATTTCATATTTTGTATAAGTCATTTGCTTGAAGTTCAAGCAACCGAGAATTATCCTATATATCATATTTAGAGTCGAATATCATTTAAATGGAGTCCATCGGGACTGTAGATACCAAACATGGGCTTTTGGAGTGAAGCTAGGGGATGTGGAGTCAATGAGAACACATGGAAAACTTGGAGTGCTTTGATTGATATAGAGAGTTCTCATCTGCCTATCAATAAAAGATGAAAAATAATAATGCATGTATTTTTTGCATTGGTGTTGTACAAATTCATATATTTGTATTGTTCAAATAAACACATAAAAAGTACTTTTTAAACGAAGGTAAACATTCTCTTAGAACATGAAAATGGCTAAAATTTTCGCACAACATACTGTAAAAACGCCCTTTCACTTTCTTACATAGTGTATGAGATAAACATAATATTATCGTGATATTAAGAATCAAATTTAAAGAGATATGGACAAAAGAAAAAAAAATCCTTGGAAACAATAGAAAAAATGCGACTTTAATACCTTTTTTGGTGGCCGAAGATTAAAGTATAATTAAATTGGTGCTCTTCTTTGAGAATAGATAATGATGGCACCCAAGACAACTCAATTTTATGTTATATTTTAACCTACCCAAGTTACACATCATGTGACAGAATGTTATATATTAGATATTTTGTCCAATCAATGTAATTTTTTTTTCCTATCCTTTTATTTATTTATTAATAAGTGCATAATTGTTTGCAGATACTATTATAATTTATTTATTTTTTTGGAAAAAATATATAAACAACATGAAGAAATATAATCAAACACCAACTAGAATAAAGTTCAATATGCACAATGTCGACCCCTTCGGGGTGGTCGAGTTGGTGGAGTAGGTGAACGTAGAGATCAAAGGTCACGAGTTAAAATCTCTTGCCAATATTTTTTCGGTCGAGCCCGTCACACTGAGCTTGCCTAGTGCAGTTTACCTCTCATGTATGATTTGCGAGCTATTACACATGGAATGTGGTTTACGTAGTACATACTCACAGTGGTCGGGGCTCCGCTGACAAATAGCGACTGTGGGTTCCTACGTTAACAAAAAAATATGCACAATGTTGTTTTGAACCAAGCCACCAAATAATCACTATAAATAGATAAAATTTTAACTTTTTTTCTAATACCATCAAGTTTTATTGAATCGATCATATTAAATATATATAATTTAGAGTGATGATATATTTCTTGTATTACAAAGGAGAATATTGTGAACTAATATTTCATATCTATATGATTTTCTAGAGTGCAAATTCACATTTCTAAAGTTTGGACAAATAAGATAATATTTAAAGAGTTAGGTATGCATGCGTTATTTGTAGTTGACATGTAATTGTATACATGCTTGTACTATTAGGGTAAAAATATTAATGTACCTAAAATATTGCACAACACTAGTATATTTAATAATAAGAGAAAAGGGAAAGGATTATAAAATAATGTTTTGTTGTTTTCACTTCATTTGATTATGCAATTCTTAATTTCTATTTCTATCTATCTATATCTACTCTCTTAAAAGAGAGAGTTGTGAGATTCACTGTTCATTTGCATTTTCACACCATGTTTATCAAACCGATTTGCTACCGTGCACATTTCTCCCTTATTTTACTCCCCATCTAGCCACCTTTGTTGATTAGGTCTGTTTGATTACAAGAATGAAATTTGTTTGGAGAATTGAATTGTCTAGAACTTGTTTTACTAGAAATTATCAATTAATTGTATTTGATTGATATAATTTTTCACTTGGAAAATATTAAAATTTTGGATATTTTGATGTTCGTTTGACTTTTTTTCTATGAAATTGTTCATTAAAATGATAGAATTTGTTACAATTGGGAATATAATTTGTTTTAATTGTCAAAAAAAGAAAAATTTGTCTAGAAAATCAAAAACCACCAAATTCACGAGAACAACAATTCAAAGAAAATGTGGAAAATGGGGTCACGTGGGGCTATAACTTGTAAAACCAAGTACTTAGAAAATTTTTCCTATCAAACAGTCTAAAATGTGAAAAATGAAAAATAATTTCCAACTTCGATAAAAAATTCTTCCCATCAAACATGTTAATTGAAACACTACTCTTTGTCATTTGCTTTCCACTTAGCCACCTTTGTTGACTGATTGAAACGCTTCTTCCGCGTATTCATTAGAATTCACGTGAAATTGTATTACTAGCTAGCTACAAAAGCTTTTTCACTGGGAAGCGATAGCATTGATTGATGGTGTTGATAAGTGGGAGCAATTATGGTACCCATTTTGCTCCAACCCTAAAGCTCTGTTGTACTAAAGATCTCCAAAGATTTCCTACAAAATATAAGTGTATACTGCGAATCTCAGAGCTCCATTTTACTCATCTTCTGTATGTTCGTTCAGGCGTGCCTTTTGTCTTTGTGCAGAATCACTCTCTTTCACATGTTATTAAGAGAAGAATCGTACAATATGTAACTTCCTTCCCGCAAAACATCATGATAAGGTTGATTTTGTTAATTGACTTCAATATGCTTTCTTTAACGTTTAGTTCAATAGAGAGTTCCCATCTAAGACAAATGGGAAAAAATGTCACTACTAATGTTCAATAGATTCACAAAATTCGATTCGGTCTCTATTCTCGAGGATGTTTTCTTGAATAAATTTCGGCTTCTTTTCGTTTCATATGCATCTCTTCTTCTGTAGATCAACAAGGTTTCGTTTCATTTTCTTTTAATTTGCTGTTTTTCTTTTTATGTTATATTTCCTGAAGAAAATGTCATTTGAACAAAAAAGAGCAACATTTAATGTAACCTGTACATAAATTATTTGGATTTCTAGAAAAAATAGTATTTTTCGTTTTGACTATTTTACCATTACAGTAAAAAAATTCGTGTGTTGCCTGAAAATTTAATGTTTAATTAGATGTTTTTAGTTACACAGACATATATGGAGACATTGATGTCACAGATGAGAGGTTGGAAATACCTAAAGAAAATTACTTTTAAATCTGATATATTTTGTGCTTGAAAATATTATAGTACAATACACGTATAGGATGATTTCATTATATTCAAGATTATCATCTCGTTCTATATATCATGTCCAAGTATTCAACATCGTCTTCTTTCCACTTTAATTATTGCTTATTTTACGAGTTATGCATGAATAGTGTATACTTCTCTCATGTCCATGCATACGGATGCACGTAAATACCACAAATATATATTCATCATATATGAGTAATAAAGTCATACGATAGCATTGCAATGTTTGCACATGTATAACACTATCATAGAGTCGAATACTCTAAATCAAGAATAATTTAACATTTTGCGTACATTGCACCAACATTACGTTTCAAGAAATCACATAAGAACACATTATACATGCAAATATATATATATATATCCTAACATTCACGCTTCGTTCTTTCATATATTGTATAATCATTTGTTTGAAGTTCAACCAAGAATCATTATCATATTTAGAGTCGAATATCGTTTAAATAGAGTCCATTGGGATTGTAGATGCCAAACACATGGTTTTGGAGTGAAGCTAGGGATGTGGAGTCAGTATCTAAAAACCAACATGAGAACACGAGGAAAACCTAGAGTGCTTTGATTGATATAGAGATTTTCATCAAATATACAGTATATCATTGTAAAGCTTATTGAGTGAAGAATCCAAATCCTTTTTGAAATCTCAATTACAAACTCTACACAAAGGAGTTATGCATGTTACAGTTAGAAAATGCACAATTTGTTTGGGAGAGGGGTTTGACCACTTCTCAAATGGGTCATATAAATGGGGTTCAACCCCCTTTATATATGGGGTCGACCCCTTATATATTGGAGGATTTGACCCCATAAAAAATAATTAGCGTATGTTTAATCGGCTTTATTTTTCATGAAATATGTTGTTTTTTCATCTAAGTTCCTACTTTTAGGATGTTTATTTATCTTTTTTATTTTTGTAGAAAATATTTTTCAAAAGTTGGTTATGTAACTATGTTTTCTTTAAAAATAAGGAAATCATTTTCTTTGAGGAGGGGTAGGTAAAACATTTTTCCTACAATTCACACTTCTCAAAAATTCAATTTTACACTTTCTTTCTCATCTACCTACCAATAAAATATGTAAACAACGTGAAGAAATATAATCAAACACCAACTAGAATAAAGCTCAATACCGTCGAGTTTTATTTAATCGATCATATCAAATATATATATAATTTAGAGTGATGACAAATTTAAGAGAATATTGTGAACTAATATTTCATAACTATTTGATTTTCTAGAGAGCAAATTCACATTTTCAAAGTTTGGACGAATAAGAGAATATTTAACTAGTTAGGTATGCATGCATTATTTGTAGTTGACACGTAAATGTATACGTGCTTGTACTATTAGGGTAAAAATATTAATGTAGCTAAAATATTGCACAACACTAGTATATTTAATTATAAGAGAATAGGGAAAGGATTATGAAATAATGTTTTGTTGTTTTCACTTTATTTGATTCTGCAATTCTTTCAAACACATGGACGATTTTAGTGGCTGAAGATAAAAATATCTTGCAAAATCAAGTGATATTGTTCTAAGTTACTATTCCTTGAAGAAAAACACAAAAAAAAATTACTTTTAAAGGAAATGATGATTTAATCGGTTGACCATTTTGCTTCTATCGTGTACAAGTTGAGTTGATTTTCTCCTCGATCCATGCAGACAAAATGTATTCGATGAGACTCGGACTTTTTAAGGATAAATTTTCCTTCCCTATTGGCGGATCATTTTCCCGTGATATGCACGAAGAATTGCTACTTTAGCAATTTTGGTGGAGATTTTTTCTTCTACTATGTCTTCCTTTCATCGTAATCTTTGTCGAAATTAATTGCTTTAGATGTATCATACTACAAGTAACTTATCGTTCATTAATAAAAATAGTCCATGAATCTAAGAAATAATGAGAATTCTTGATCATTCTTAATATCTTTCTCAAATCGGAAATCCAAGATTTGAATTGATGTTCTTCCACTTATTCCTACTAAAAATATCAAAATACTTGTCAAAACACCAGAAAATAAATACCTTTTTTTTTTTTTTTTGGCGAAGTAGGAACCCATATCTGCCATGTATAAAATTATTAAAAAAAAAAGACACATGAAATATTTATTTGTTTTTGTGTACTACCCAAAAAGTTGTTTAATCTCTAATTCTTGATTTATAAGTTCTAACTGGAACAAAGTTATATAAAAGGTCCCATAGATTTTTGGTGGCCAGAGTCTGCCCAACTTAATACACTGTCTAATAATCACACAATTTATTCTTTGGGCAAAGCCCTTTGTCCGGGGATAAAATCCCGGGTCAAACCATTTGATGCCCCCCTATTGTAGGGGATCTTTCGGCGCCCCTGATTTGACCCGAGATTTTATCTTGATTATGTAGTAGGGTCCTTATTCTTTATTCCCATTCCAAAAAGGGTACAGGACAGATGTCAAAGGGTATTACATTAGAAATATGAAGCGCATCAGAAGCAATGACAAAAAATGAGTAAATGTTTGGCTAAGCTTATATGTAGCAAGTTTAGACTTGGTAATTTTATCCATTTATTATGTTTTAGAAAAGAAATATTATAATATATGAAAAATATCAAAAGGGGAGACGTTTGAGTCTCCTTTAGGGGATAAGGATGAAATTAAAAGCAATACTATAATAAACGAAAATTATCAAAATGTGAGATTTGCTAAGAAAAATTTAGAACAAAGACCTAACGCCTAGTTTATTGAGGTAAATTAAACAATAAAAAAAAAAAATGAAGTTAAAATCTTATCGATTGTACATTCAAGACAGTACCCCATTCGTATCCCTTTCGCAAACCTCAATTGCAAAGCTCCATCCTTTGCTTTTGGGTAGAGTTCGGTAGCTTCACATCAGTGGCCAATTCAATAGCTTCAAGAAACCTAATTACATACCAAGTCATGTCTATTTGCCACCATTCCAGTCCATGTCTAGCTGAATATTCGAACGCATGGTGATTATTATGCCAGCCCTCTCCAAATGCAAGCATAGCCACCCACCTGACATATATTCAAAATTTCATGTCTACGTACGTGTTTATTGATAATTTGTGTATTGTTTTTTTGTTTAACTACAAGTTTCGACAAGGTCGGAAGACGGTGAGCGCGAATCATACCAATTATTTCTCGATAGATCACCCGTGTTCCATGCTTGCTTTCCCCAAACGTGGCAAGCTGAATTCACTAGCCAAGTAATGTGGTACACCCACACGATTCGCACACCCTGCATTGTCAAAGCTTTAATCTATGAATCTCATACGTTTGGTGGATATTAAAATCTGATTTTAATTCCATGTCGAAGTCAATAATTAAGTTTAACTGCACATTTCATATAATCCACGTTTTTGCAATTACACATTTCATCAATATTTTTATCAAAATCTACTAAAAATATGATTTTAATGTACACCAAACGGGGCTAAATGTGGTGTTGACTTTAATTTAGTTCTCATCTGATTTAATCTAAATCATAATATTTGCACTTACCATTCCCCAAACAATGTATGGAAATCCTCCAAGTGCATACAATAGAGCTCCAAGTGCAATTGGGTGGAATACATAAGTACTTCGAAGAAATTTATAGAAGGGTTGCTTCTCTAAATCTCCAACATTGTTGGGCTTTCCACACTGCAAATTCAAACTAAAGACTATTCATAATCATTCTCAAAAACAAGAAAAAGGCAACGACGACAAATTAAACGTTGTTTTTAATAAATTTGTGGGCCATTCTGTGAGTCATCTCCTCAATCTTGCGATTGTTCGAAAAGAGAAATAGAACTGACTAATCGTAAGTTAAGAAGTCGAAAAACTCGATGCCATTATTCTTGAACAACTTGAAGTTGAGCCATCTTTTTGCAAGCACAATGATCGTTTTAATTATGTTCTACTTCCTGACTTTTAAATCTGCCTAAAGTGCATCAATTTTATAAATATGGCTTCAAGAATCATCAAAAGAAAGCATTCTCTCTATATTTCTTTGTTACAAAGAAGATATTTGAATTGTCATTACCCTTTCAAGAATGGAGTTTCTATCAAAAAGCCAACTCATGTGACTAAACCAGAATCCTTCTATGGGACTATGTGGATCTTTCTCCGAATCACAAAATTGATGATGGTACCTATGTGTGCTCACCCAATCAATTGGGCTTCCCTGAATCCAAAATACCGAAAAACACATTAACATTCAAATTTTCTAATGATATTATCAATGGTTAAATCGTGTCGTCAAAAATCTTAAAACTATTAAAAAATAGATAAAAATATGATACTTACGTTCTCTAATGTCGAGTTGAACCACCTCGTCCTATTACAGGATATAATTCTAATGAAAATATGAAATCAACTGACCTGAAGTGCTTGAACGCCACAATATGCAAAAATGTACTCAAGCCATTTGGGAAGCTTGAAACTCCTGTGAGAAAGATGTCTATGAAAAGAAAGAGTGATGCCCAAAAGGCCAGTGATAATATACAGTCCAACTGCAACCCACAAAGCGCCCCAATTGAATGTAAAGGGGGCAAATAGGCACAGCGAATGCATAGCAACCACCACTCCTACGGTGGCAACATCCAAAGAATTCCACTTTCTGCCCCAATACACATTCCTCCTCCTCTTCACCACCACATCAGACAGCAAAATTCTCCCAAATTTTAAATATTTTCCACATTCTGGTGATGGAATTGATGCTGCACTCGCAATGGGAATTTTACTCTTGCCATCTCCAAATTTTCTTTTGGAACCATAATTTAAGGAATTTTGTGTTTTTCTAATGTTTCTAGCATCATATGCAAATTCTTGATAATAATGTGTAATAGCAGGAATATGGGTGTTTGCTGGTTTAACGTTTGGGCGGCGGGGGGCTAAACTGAGAAGGGTTTAGCCTTGGACGGTGGTGCTGCTAGCAGCGCCGCCATTTTCTTGGCTTAGGCTTCTCGTTTAGAATATCGGTTCTTGGGTTTTTAAAAATTTGTTGTGTTCTGGGATTTTGAGTTCTCAAGAATTCATGGTATAGATTATTCAGTACTTCATTGTATGTGGTAGAGACTATTATTAGAATAGAAAAAAATCTTTTCCGTCACGTCCAATATAAAATACAAAACACAAACCAAAAAATTTGAATGACTGTTTGGAAAGGATATGATAAGTCAGGTTGGGTTGGATCGGTCGTGATCTCGTTGAGTTGGATTGAATTGGAGATTTCAGAGAGTGAAAGGATATTGATGTTGAGGTCGAGATTTTATTTGGGTTCACAAAATCTAAGTTCATGTTACCTTTTGTTTGTTTTTGTTGATCATAAAGAGATTTTTGCAATGTAAAGTTTGTGAAATTTTGCTACCTGTACATAAAAAATGTACATAATGAATGATATAATAGGACGTTGAAAGAAAAAATTGGACGAAAAAGTTGATTATGTTTTAAACTGATAAGTGGTAGAGTGTCATGTGACATTATGTAATTCATTATATAAATTTTGATGTACACGTAGCAAGATCAAAGTTTGTGTTGTGTGGTTGAGTTAATATCTGTAGCTATGCTATCCACTTTTGTGTGAACATCTCTCTAAAACAATCTCAGCCACTTGCAGGAACAGCTACAAGTGCGTGTCATTGTTTACAACTTGAGGAAATTCATATTGACTTCCGTTTTTGTCGACAGAGATTTTTGGTTAAAACTATTTGTACACATGAAGTGTACAACTTGATTGATACTCTTTATGTGTCAAAAATTTGACAGTTAATTGAAAAATGTATTGTCAAGATAAATGTACTAAATTTGTCAACTTACATAGATATAAACCAATATGTTAACATTTATGTACATATAGCATGATCCGAGATATTTTATGTTTGTCTTTATGTTTCGATTAAATTAAGCACTTGTTTGATCTTCATTTTTAAAACTCATTTTTTCTCAAAATTCATCTTTAACCATAGATTTCATGGGGTACACAATTTTTATCGACTTTCAAAAAATACATTTTATCAAAATCTACTAAAAATATGATTTATATACACACACACAAGAACAGCTTTTCTGTAGCCACTGCAATTGTTGCAAAACCACACGGGCACCATTGTATCCATCGAACTATGGTCGTTCTCTCTTCATATTCCTAACATTTTCAGAAAACCGCGGACCATGATTATTTTAATGTGATCGAGCTATTTTTGGTACTTTCGGATGATCGTGCACACATACTTTGGATTGGGGAGATGGATACGAATTGTATTTTTTGGAGGCTCGCGAATAATTTCTTTAAATTTATAAAAGGCACTAAAAAACTTCTCAAGATACAATCAAGTACTATTAAGATTTAAGAGACAATGTTACAGAAACAACTCCAGTACATGCATTGAGTACATAATAATTTTGTTTTTTAAGGTGTACGATAAAGTTGGAGGAAGGTGAATGATAGTGTGTTTTTACAGAGTTATATGAGTTCTTAAATCTACTAAAATATTTGAAATTTAGAATAATTTCTATTCATTTTTTGACCTATAATTTAATTAATAAAGTCATGGTCACAAATCATGCACAATTTAAGGTTACAGTCGTATACCTTGACCTCCTTGTTTCTCTTATGTACACGTCTTTGCAAATCATACAATTTTTTAGATTACGTTATTTTTCGAAACGTCACATCCACAAAAACACAAAATCTATATCACATTACAAATTTAAAATAATCACAAATCACGTATTTTTATAGATTATAATTTATTTATCGATTACCAATGATTCGTCACACCGCATCCCACCACAGCTCACCTCACCCCACTACTAATTAGACCGAGGCTTGCCCGGGCTATATAGTTCAGGGCAGCCCCACCGGACACCATAATAATCTGAGGTCAAATCATAGTAGCTGATTATGGTAGGTGGGAATTAAAAAATAAAATTAATGCTTTGGTTTTGAGCCACAAACTCGTTAGCTTAAATTTGGGTTCACATAGAAATGCAGCAACATGGGGATGAAATATCAGCTGCACTGAATAAATTTTGAAGCTGGATTAATATTTAAAAAAAAAAATTACATCCATTTTCTTGAAAAAAAAGTAGCTCTCCAAATTCGCCGCCACCATAGTAGCTGATAATCAATAATGTTAGATGTATATCTTGCTTTACCATATGGTTCGCATTCTCTGTATTGCACAATGTGAACTGTAACGTAAAAGATTGTTTGGAAAATCAAAGGCTAAGATGGTGTCTGGTTAATGTAAAGAATGATGTCAATCATGACGTACATGTAGCGCGATTGAACATTATGATAATGGTAGGTTGGAATAATAAAAAAATCTAATTAATGCTTTGTTTTTGCGTCTCCTATGGGTTATATGACAAAATTGAAGGAGCTTAAATTCAACAAAAATTTAATTACGTGTCTTTTCCTTGTGTACAAAGTTGAAAATGACGGTTAGTATGCTTATTGGGATATTTTTCAGAAGACTTATTTAAGTGATTTTTTTTTTGCTAAAACAATCATTCATCTGATTTATTCCAAAATTAATGCTTATCTACAAGTGTACCAAGGATAATCAAGCCTCTGTTCGGTTATCATTTAAATCTCAATTTCAACACGACTATTTTTAGATCATTATTAATTAGTGCACATTATTTGAATATTAAGTAGGCTTCCAATTAATTTTGATGATAAACCGTGAGAGAAGTAAAATTAATACGAACCCAATTTTTTACTTTAATCATGCTTGATGTACATTATGGTGTACATTAAGTTTTACATTTCATCACACGACAACACGTCGTTAGACAGCTTAAGAACAATGCAATTTTTTGGTTCAATCATTTGTTGACAAGTTGGATAATGACCAATGATGTACACAAAAAGGTGTACAATTGGCATTACCTTTTTATTTTTCCTCATGCTAAAGTCTTCGTTTACTTGCTCGCTTTTGTTGCCTTCATGTTGGGTTTTCACCATTTTCTTGGACTTGAATCGAACAATCTTGTAACAGTACTTAGCGATCGTCAAACTACAAAAATTTGGCTCTTTCCCAATTCTTAAAGAATTGGCGTCGACTTCGTCAAATTCATTTCTATGCCATCACTTCACTAGATTTAGGGCTTATTTAAAATGACATATACTTCTTGTAGAAAAGTTTTTGGTGAAAGTTGACTTAATTTTTATTTGAAAACCAATTTTTAAAAGAATTTCTTATTTAGAAAATACTTTTAGAAAAAGTCACATTAAATCAACTTCTTCTAGAAAATTTTCTAATTAGAAGAACCATTTTCATAAAATTAATAAAACAGATTCAAAAATAATATTTGGATCTTAAAAATTCATTTCAATTTTTCAAAAGTCGTGTCAAATGAACCATTAATCTTGTTTGATGTGGCCTCTATCAATTTTTAAGTAGATTGCAACAGATATCTAGATCAGTCAATCGTGCTGGAATTGAATGAAAATAACACTTTTCCAATGGGGTTGAAGCCTTTGTCCCCACTGGTTTTTGGATTAATTGTTTCATTTGGGTGATCAAATTAACACTTTTACGTTCTAATGGAAATTAATTTTTATTTATTTAATATCAAGATAATTTATTTTCATATTTAGATTAGTAGATTAATTTTTCTTGAGTTTGTCTTTGTTCAGAAGAGTAAGTTAGGAAATAAAGGGTTAGTTATTGAAATAAAAATTATAAAACTTGTCCGTTTTCAATTATTTTTGAATATGATATCTGTACTCTTTAAAATCGACGGTTTTGTCAATCGAATAATCAATTATCGACATATTTTCACAAATCAATAGATCTTACTTGTCAAGTATCCAGTTTCTAATAAAAATTCAATGAATGTTTGATTGTGTTATTCATTATCGATAAATTCTCGCTTCCGGTTGCATTCTGCACAATTGAGAAATCACAGATATTTCAAAAAGGACATAAGACAGTAGTGTTTGGAAAATTAAAATTAAAAAAGAGAACAATAAAATCGATACACTAAAATTTAATATTGTCTGATATTATCTAATCTACCTTATGAAACGTGCGAGGATATACAAAAAGGGCAAATATGTGTAAACCAGAAATCCAATGAAGAAAAATGTCTATTAAAATCAAAATATTGCTGATGGACTCTACTTTTTCTTCTTCTTTTTTTTTTCCCGAAAAATCCAATTTTCTTTTCATTGAGGAATGAAAAATGTCGACTAAGCTCTTGTTTGTCACATGTTTATAATCCATCAAACTTTTTTTTATTCATGTATTACAAGAAATCCATAAGTACTATTTCCTTATTCATCATTAATTTTTATTTATTTATAGTTTATCGATTATAAACAAATTTCGAATATGCTTTAAGATTGACTGGATAAAATTTATAAGCAATCATGAATCACCCAATGCTCAATAAGCGAGCTTCACGATTGTACTCTATTGTATTGAAAATAACTCTTATCTGTCCATTTTCAAGTTTTCTAAAGAATTTCAATTGTCTCCAAGATTTCTTAACGGTAACCCCTCGATGTCTGCAATAACCCCTTTTCCAGCTTTTTTTTTTCTTTTGCAATGGAAACAAATTCTATCCCCAATTATTTTTTTTAAAAAAAAAATCCCTTTAATGGACTATTTCCAGGTGAAACAAAGTCAAACGAACACTAAAAGATCCAAAATTTCAATATTTTTCAGGTGAAAAATTATTCAGGTGAAAAATTATACCAATCAAATACAATTAATTGACAATTCCTGAAAAAATAAGTTTTAGGCAATTATTTTTTCTGAAATTTGATTTCTTTCCACCAATTTTCAATTCTTGCAATCAAACGGACCCTCAGTGTTATCGAACATGTATTTACAAGAGTCAATATCAGGGTCATTAATTAGTTCGATTATCAAAATTATGTGTCTTATATCTCAATTGAAACCATTTGAATGGCTCCATCACTCCAGTCATTTGAAATTGAACGATCTCAGCAAGTTAAGGCTTTACCACGATCGATTATTCAGATCCATCCCGTTTAATCGAGAAATGATTTGGAGAATGAGAAGGAAACTGAGGCAAATTCTTTGAGCCACATCATTTTGAAAGAATGTATTTTGAAAAAGTAGATTTGTGGAGAAAGTGTGGTTGAAAAAGAATGAAAAATTATTGATGTGACGAAAAATATTGTTTTATTGAAGAATGTATAATTGAAAATGAGTAGAAGAATGAGAATGAAAATTTCGCGGAATGTTTTCCACTTTCTGGGCTACAGTTATGGGTTTTTAAGATGAGCCAAACTGATCTGACAATTAAAGTGGATCGTAAGCGGGCTTGACAGCCCAGATATCTAGGATTCGATTATTTTGGAATCTTGTTAAAAGACATAGTCAACAATAATTTTGGTTAAAATGTCCCTACTCAATGGCTTAAGTTTAAAGTTGATTATGGGGGTCACTTATATAGAGAGTACATTCGGAACATAAAATTGGCAGCGGTATGATTTGGTTCAATTCAATTAAAATTTCATTTTATAACTCCGGTTCTCGTTTTCAAAAATCATAACGAGTTGAGTTTGAATAAGAACTGAATTGAATCAATCCGGCCTATTCAATTAAATTCTGATCGAGTTTACAAAAAATTGTCCACGTGAAGTATTAGACAACATTGTCGGATGAATATTTAACTTCCCTTCCTTTTTTCCTTTTTAATCCAATTGAATTAGTTAATACGATACAATCAAATCCAGTATAACGTAAACGACAAAAGAGGGAGAGTACTAAGTACAAGAAAAATGCAGATGGGAATTGAATTTGATTAGAGTAGATGGTGAAGGTGAAGGTGATGGTGATGATTGGCTAAAAATCATTATAAATTCCAGTACAAATGAAATAACATGACACAAAAAAGCCGCTTAAGGATGGCCAACAAATACCCATAAAACCACCATTTTCTCAGCCGGCTCTCCTCCTCCACACCACTCCATTTTTCTCTATTTTAATATTCTTATTGCATTGAGGGCTCAATCTTTCTTCTATAAACAAACCCCTTATTTCCGATTTACGTTTGAAGTGTGCATTTGGGAGAGTTGATTAGAGAAGTTTCATGGCCAAAACTTCAAAGAAAAACCAGAAGAACAGCTCAAGCAGTAGCAGTGCTGATAAGAATAATTGGGTTGAGAAGACGAAGAGGACGCGAAAAAGCATCCCGAGAGAATCTCCACAACAACGCAGTTCGATTTATCGGGGTGTTACGAGGTAACAATGTTTCCATGAAAATATAGTCTTCTTGATTCTTTGTTCGTTTTCTCCTTCTTGTTGTGGCTTTGAAATATTATTTAGATTTAGAGTTCGATCTTAAAATGTTGACATTGTTAGGAAACTCGAGCGCTTGGAAAATTTCATATTCATTTAAATATTGTATTCAACCATACTTGTATGATATCTCATTTCAGACACCAGTGGACTGCTCGTTATGAAGCTCATTTGTGGGATAAGAACTGCTGGAACGAGTCGCAAAATAAGAAAGGAAGACAAGGTTAATTAATTTCTCACTTATTATTATATAATCCTATTTTACTTATAATTTTTTATGCTAAATTTTCTGCATTACTAATTATTCTAGTTTCTATGTCAAATTGTCTATGGTGGTTGTGATGGGATCCTACTAAAATGCAGTTTATCTGGGTAGGTTCACTATCTTTATCTGCATTATCAGAATTCTTCTTAATCCACATCAAGAAATTAAACAATCTTTATTCCAAAAAAAAAAATGGATATGGCTCCAGGATCAAACGAGTCAAATCTCCATTCCTATCCGACTCTTTGATTTTAAGAACGCCAATAAAAGATTTCAACAACTGTTTGTTTTTCAATTGATTTTCGTGTTGTTTACAACAGTTTGTTTTTCAATTGATCTTATCCAAAATTTGTATTTTTAGGGGCCTACGATGATGAAGAAGCAGCTGCACATGATTATGACTTGGCAGCATTGAAGTATTTGGGACAAGATACCGTATTGAATTTTCCTGTAAATTATTTTCTTTTGTTTGTAATCATAAATACCTTATCTGATGTATAATATTAATATTTTTTTCTATTTTAAATACGGTCTAGTATCGTCACATACACTTTACCAAACAAGCCAATATTAATAATTAATCACAAAATTTGTTAATTATGTCGTTCTCGACATACCAAATAGAGCTTAAGGAAATGGAAGGCCTATCAAAAGAAGAGTATATTGGTTCTTTAAGAGCATATATATAGATCATTTTCATTATTTGTTATATGTCAATAGTTTTTTGAAATTATATGGTTTTATTTTGAGATATATAATTTTTAGGAAAAGCAACGGATTTTCTAGGGGATTGTTGAAATATAGAGGCGTTGCAAGGTAAAACTTTTGTATTTTTAGAAGAATATTGTATTGAAAATTGATAAATTTCGTGAGCTTGTCTCTTTGTATTAATCCTATTAAGTTATATTGATTCGAGTGTAAGTAATATACAAGATTTTTGCATTCTACATTTGCGTTGTTTGATATATAGACACCATCATAATGGACGATGGGAGGCTCGCATTGGCAGGGTGTTTGGCAACAAATATCTTTACCTCGGAATCTATGGTATGTATACATATATATTCGAGAATTTGCATAGTTTTTTAGATTCTTTTTCATGATTGTCACCATTTTATTGTTCCCTTCCCCTTTCTTAGTACATATAGTCGACCTTGGACTCTTGTAATGAAGAATAGCTAAAATATTAGAGAATATAAACTAAGAAAGTCATGTGAATATATTAATATTTCATTTGATTATTAATTAAAATATTTGGTTTTCCACCTACATAAACAACAAAACACAAATATCACAATCACATTATGTTTGACACCACTGTAAAATACACTTACACAACCTTCTCTTTGCCAAATGTCATTTGGTAAATGAAAGATCTTGAAAATTCTATTTATTCTTAATTATTGCAAATGAATAAAGTTACACATGTCAATTAAATCCATGAGGCTATTCTTAAACATACTTTTGGTTTCGGAAGAATAAAATATTAAGGGACTGTTTGACAAAACGTTTGATTAAAGTTATACTAAAGTTAATGACATATATGGTTAAAAAATTGATAAAAATTGTATATCTCATTACATATGTGGTTCAAAATCGTTGTTGTTTTTAACCTCAAATTTTTAACAACTTTTTAAACTATCCTAAATAAGCACTAAACATTGTCTCGAAGCATATAATGGAAAATGGTCAAATAAGTGAAAGCAAACAAATATGGTTCGTTATCTATCACTAACTCTCAACTGCTAGAAGTGTCAATTATTGCAACTTAATTTTCAAACTCCATGACATAATTTCAACCCCTCACACCAAATTTCACATGCAAATTGAATTCTTGAATTCATTAATGTTTGTATGTGTGTGTTGAATATTCTTTTTTGTCATTGCAGTGCAGCCACACAAGAAGAAGCTGCAACAGCCTATGACATGGTTGCAATAGAGTACCGCGGACTTAACGCAGACCTTAGTCGTTACATAAAGTGGCTACGACCTAACCTAAATAATACTCACCACCCTCAACCAAATCCTAACCCAATCTCAAACCCTAATCCACAGTTTGGGTTTGGCACCATTCACCTTCTAACGCAAAGCTCAAACTCAGCCGAAATGGCAGACCCTCGTCTGCGACCAGGTGGTGAAGCCTCTACCTCATCTGCACTAGGGATTTTGTTACAATCTTCCAAGTTTAAAGAAATGATGGAACAAACAACAGCACAAGAAAACCCTTCTAGCCCTTTGGAACCCGATGCTCCTCGACGTAGTTTTCCCGACGACATACAAACATCGTTTAAATTCCAAGAATCAAGTATCTTTGATGAGGAACATGACATTATTTTTGGAGACTTAAATTCCTCATTTCCATCACAAATATTCCAATGTGAGCTTGATGCTTAATTAGCTAAATGTGTGACAGCGCGTGTGATCAAATAATCCAGGAGTCGACACGAGCTTGCTATTGAGAATACAAAGTTGAACAACAATGGTGGATATATTCTTGTTAACCCACGTTGAGCTATATATAGACAAGACAATGAATACATGTTTCTCTTGAGAACTTTTTCTTTTTATTACCCTTTTTCGAAATACTGTTGGGCCTTGTGTAGATATACTTGGAATTAATATAGACATTCGTTTATCTGTTGTTAGTGTTTACAATTAAAGTCATTAATTATCATGTAATTAAGGGCTTTCGTCATACTGAATCTTCGGTTATTTTTCTAGTCTGTAATTTAATCTTTCATTATGGTAGACTTCTTACATTCTAATCACTTTGTGTCTGTGTGTGGCTAATATTTGATAATAACTCATATGCTGCAATAAAATTATCTTAATTACTTTTTGATTGAGGAATTAATGTCTTCAATGCTTCCATCGTGTGTTTTTTGAACTAATCAAATCGACTATAATCACTCCCAGCCTGGAACCCGGTCGTGCCCACCAATGTGGCTTTGTGTTAAAATATAATCACGGGTTCGATCAAACCCGTAGTTTCATTTTCCACAAATTCGGATATACCTGTTTACTAATGTCATGTAACTTTCCATTACAATTTCCTTTCTGCAATGTACATCAAAAATCAATGAGCTGAAGATACAGCCCAATGAAACTATCAAGTATTCCAAACAACTTCAACTCTAATCTCCAAGAAGAAAGTCGAAAACCATTATAGGCTAGAAGACTTTTAGTTTACCCTTTGCCACATACGCCTTTACTTGCTGCAAATGACACGATGCTTTTTGTGCCCCGGACATTTCAGCACATGAATCACGAGCCCCCAGAGTGACAGCAAAGTACAGATATATAGTGCAGAGAAATGCTAGGAGTGCAAGAGCAGTTAGAAGGAAGCGGTGTCGCTGAAGAAGAGTTGAACAGCTTCCTAATTCGTCTTCCCGTGAAGAGTGCTGTCTTTTAAATGATGGTGGAGAGAAAACAGTCTGTGTCTGCGACCTCCTATGAGGTGATGTTATTACGCTGTCAAGAGGCATCGCTAATATGATGACCTTCTGCTTCCACGTCCGAATGTCTGCAAGTTTTTAACGTGAAGAAATTAGTAGAAAAACTTCAATTCAGCTGAACTTATATGGAAAAGCAGACATGTAAATGATCAAAAGAGAAATATAACAAGTTATCTTCTACGCACAAACTCAAACCGAGTACAAGTAATATGACAAAATATGAAAATAATAAGACATAGAAAAACGTCCAAAGGTTTAGGTAACTTAGAGATCTAATGGTAAGCAACATGTAGCCAGTGCTGAGTTTATAGGTCATAGTATCAATATGACAATTACTGGATTTAAAGATACTGACAAATTTTCAAAACTTCGTGTGAAATATTAATCAACAACGAATCGGAACCCATTTACTCGAGCTATGGAAGCAGCAATTAACTGAGGCTGCCCAGAATACAAACCCTCTGAGATCAAGATTACCCTAATGCCTCTGTTAAACTTTCACAGAAACGTATGAATCCACTTCGTTTACAACTATGAAGCACTTCTATGATGTTCCAAGATTAAGAACGTGCCTAATATAATTGCTTAGACTTTTTGTGGTTAATATTGGCACTCTCTGCAGGAAAAATATAAAGAGGAGCAATGCTTTGCAGCAAGACACAAGGCACTAATCCTAGAATCACAATGCGTACAACTTTAGAAAAACTAATAGCGAACAATGGACAGGACTGTAGTAAACAGGTCATGAGTTCGAAGAAAAGCCAAAGGGGCCATATGGTCAGGATGTCTAAAAACTTCATCACTTATTTTATGTCATGAAAGCTAATCACAAATATCAGAAGTCATCATCAAGCAAACTCTTGATTCTGATCCAGAATTAGATAGTGATTGAACTTGGCTAACAGAGTTCTCTGAGAAATGCCAAATATTGTCTCCTTGAGTATATAACTAGATCATACTTGCGCAGTATCCGATTGTGGCCATTTGTGAGTTTACACAATGGTCTCTTGGATTCATTGTACTTAACAAACACTACAAAAGGCATATATTGGTCTTTCTTTTTTCCAGTTGCGCCTAGTTAATTTTCCAAATCTCTCTAACTTCAGTTGATCTACAATCCAACTCACCACCATCCAGTTTTTACATCAACACGTCATTCACTAAATCCCAAACAACTCCGAAAAAATTCCAGTTCAGTTGATCCGCGCTTGAACAGAATCAAAATAATTTGTCATCTCAATCGGAAAGGGCATATATCATTCGACAAAACATATGCACACACAACATATATATATATAAAAGTAGTCAAGTCGAACAGATCTGTAAGCATCCACATGTACATATGCATATATACATATAATCTTTACGTGTGTGAAAGGAGAAATAGACGAAGGAACTTACGAATTAAGAAAATAAGTCCAACCAGCGATTCAAGTTGGTAATGATCGAATTCACTTTTAACGGAGAAAGACAACAGTCTTGTAGCAATTCGCCCAAATCAGGATCTTTTCTGCTCTAGGGATTCAGGAAATGAGTGCACGTACTGTTTCTGACCAGCTTTCAATTCCCAAATCTGGATCTTTTTCTACTTTAGATTTAGATTTTGATTGGGTAAAAGGAGTCGCAGTCGCTTCATTTGTGTCGGATGGAGTGGGGGTCGTTTTGACTCACAAACCCTCGGAATATCTCCAAAAAACTTTTTATTTTTAAAGAAAATATTCTATCATTGAATATTTATAAATTTAGAGAATTGAAATTTTAAAATACTCCAACAAATTCTTTATATTTAACACTTAATTTTACTACTCCCAAAAAATATTTATTATTTTTCTTTATCTTTTATTTTAACTAGTTTTTTTTAGATTATTTTATTATTTTCCTACATTGAAAATTGAAATACTTTGAATGCATTTAATTATAGAGAGTAAGTTTGGCTCTCCAAATTTGGAGAGTCAAATACACTCTCTAAATTAAAATGTTAATTTAAAGAGTTTATTGGAACATGATTTTAAATGTTAAAACTCTTTAAAATAAAGAGAATCTCATATTTAAATAATCTATTGAAGATACTTTTATCAGTGTACACCATAATTCTAATATTATCCCTATTTTTCTCATCCTTTCAACTATAAATTTTCATTACAATGAAAAGATTTTCTGAAATTATTCTTTCTCAACTGTTTATTCAAATACATCACAAGATCCAACTTAAGACGATCCATCATATTGTGAATTTCTCATCCTAGCACATTCCATGATGGTTTTGTTTGCTGTGAAGAAGTATGATGCAATTGATGTCAAAGATATAATGAGTACCTGGGCAGATATAATGAGATTATACCTTGGGCAAAGGCAAATCAAATAAGCTCAAATAAAATATAACCAAGATTTGTTGCGATTTGCCCATGTCCCTCATTTCCACCGTTTTGGTTATAGAATCCTTTTATTGTTTCTTGATATATTGCATTGTTGTTGGTGAATTGAAAGAGAAATCGAGTTCAAATTGAGTTTGTGTTGCCATTGGTACAATCAGAGGAGTTGTTTGCGAATGATGGTGGAGGAGAAAAATTGATTTCCCTCAACTCCTTCAAGTACATGAGACTTTGTTTTTGAACGGTTGCATTATTCACTAAGGTAGATAGATATGTTTATGGTGTTTGACTGTCAGCAAAATGAAATAATTGGCTTGAAGAAGACTCAAATAGAAAATATCATGATTGTGTTGTATCATTAAAAAAATGTTTATGACGCTCATATCCCTATTATTAACGGTTAATTATCTTCAATTTATGATATATTAAATATCACATCAAGTGAGAATCATTTTTTGGACGATTTTAACATTACTATAATTTAATTATTTCAATAATACTTTACTTTTCGTTTTTCAATATATCATGAATTTCGTGTTATTAATTCTCAATTAATTAACATTCACATTAATCTAAATTCAATGAATCTTGATTTGATCAATTTTGATCTACATGAATCTAGAATTATTATAAATGAATTTATTTATATTCACGTATTTAGAAATTTTAATGGGTGTTTAAATTAATATATTAGCAATTAATTCTTATGTATCAAATGTTGCTTATTTGTAGTATTTCATCATTACAAAAAATTTAATCATAAAAGTTGAGTTTTGAAAGCACAATTTTTATTCTCTTAAATTTTTACCCTAAATTTTATTTTATTCAATTCGTTTTGAGACTCATCAAATCCTCCCAACAAATTGGAATCAAATATTATTTTTACATCACTTATAAAGTATTTCAAAATAACGTGTAATGCACGTTCAACTCTAATTAGTATATTAAATATTATATCAGTGATAATCATTTTTTGAACGATTATAACCCTACAACAATTCAATTATTTCGATATTACTTCACTTTTCACTTTTCAATATATATTTAATTTACAATCTATACTAAATATTATAATTAATTCTCAATTGATTAACATTTACATTCATCTAATTAATATTAATTAGAATTTCACGTTCGCATTCATTTACATGTTCCTATTATAAACAATTAATTAACATTCACATTCATTTAATTATTATTAATTAGAATTTCACACGTCCATATATCTATTATTAACAATTAATTAACATTCACATCTATAATGTATTAAGCCCCTGTTTGAGCTACATTATTTTTTTCATTCTCATTCTTCTGCTCATTTTCAACTACACAGTCTTCAATAAAATAATATTTTTCATTACATCAATAACTTTTTCATCTTTTTTAACCACACATTCTTCATTAATCCACTCTTCCAAAATACATTTTTCTAAAATAATGTGGCTCAAACACATCCTAAATATCATTTCAAGTGAGAATCATTTTTTTTATAATGAATATCACAACAAATTATGTGTTTTTAGTGGTAGTTACATACTTAATACGCCACTTTAAGATTTCGTCACTCTATAAAAGGTTAATAGGATTTACTTTATTGTTTCGATACTTCAAATCTTTGTAATTTTTACTTGGTTAAATTTGAGAATTTTCGAGACCCACTATTGTAAATTCGTGTGCAATGTTTGGTTGGGAACATAAAACATCAACTCCATCATAAGTTTGTTGGAAATGCTTTACGACAGTATGCCAATTGTAAAATATAATCTTATAATGACATGAAAAACTTTCACCTTGATGATCCATCCTTCAATACATTAAATTTTCGCCTCGAGTATCCGTCCTTCAATACCAATCGAGTTTATAATGGAGGCCGATTCAATCCAGGTTCAACTTGATAAAAATGGCTCGTGAATTGGCTCATAACCAGAGTTGGCCGGTCCCAGGCCGGTCTGGCACGATCCCGTCGGTTCGTTAAATGGATGGGTCACTTTCGAACTGACCCGTACATATTTACGCCTACTCCCAAAGCATAATAAGACTCCGCGTCCAAAATTTACGCATCTTCATAAATAACTACAAATAGAAAAGCAGTAAAGAGAGGCCGAGTACAGACATCACAGGTGGCGGGTTTTTTTTTTCATAAAGCCAAACGCTCCCTTCGCCACCTTCGGCCATGTTGGCGGCGAACCACTAGCGCCGCCCCCTCTTCTTTCTCTCTCTATCACGAGAAAGCCGAGTAAGCAAACCCTTCGTCATCATCAATGCCTTCTTTCTCACTCAACACCTCACACGCATGTACTTGTTGTATGTATATGTATATCGGTATCTATACATATTTTTCTCAAGTTGCTCCTTTTACTGAATTTTGATTTTGATCCTTTTTTCTGTTTTTCTATTTTGTTGCACACTCAATGACGTAATCTCATTACTTTGTTCTAAGTTTGAAATCGCTGCACGCAAACAGAGAAAGAAAAATTGAATCAGAAGTTGAACTCTGCATTGTTTCGTTTGTGAACAGGGGAATTTGAAATTTTGAATAGAATTGGATTTGTGAAATTTATATATTCTGTTGGGGAGTTTTGAAGATTGAATATAATGGAAAAGGAGAAGAAGAAGTATCCTATAGGAGCAGAGAATTATATTCTGTATGAGGAGATCGGGACAGGGGCTAGCGCCTTGGTTCATCGCGCTCTTTGTAATCCGCTCAATGAGATTGTTGCAATCAAAATTCTTGATTTTGAACGCGGAAATTGTGATCTGGTAATTCCCTTGTTTTCAAAATTTAGCCAAGAGGTTTAACGCAATTTTCATTGTTTTGCTTATTCAACTTGTGATGTATTTCAAGGAATTTGGGGTTTTGTTTCTTAGAATTTTTCAGTGCGAGATTTGAGTTTAGAATACAAATATAGTATTTATTAAGAAAGATTGTCTTTTGCGATTTTGGTTAGCTGAAATATACAGTATTGCCTGTTAGTTACCTGCTTATTATGCACTATTAAGAGGTTTTAATGCATACTGTGAAACCAGCACAGGAATTTTTTTTTTTGTTTGCTAACTTGAAATGACGATTTCAGAGCTTGTAATTAAATTCAAATTTAAGCTGGTTTTTATGAACATTTTAATCTTGATAATATTTGAAATCTCAAGATCATTTATTGTCTCAACCATTGATGGCCTAGAACATTGAGATGGTACAGAAGTCAGAGTCCGAGAAATTCGCTAAATGAAGTGGACACCTAGTGCTTGTCCATGTATTAGTAAAAGAGAAATCTTGAAGAATTATTTTCTACTCCTCTATTTTTGGAATCAATTATCTTATCTCCGTTTGGATAAAGGTCATGTTGTCCCAAGTCGATAATAGCTTGAATATGTTAACTTTCTAGAAAGTGAAAAAATGCGAAGGTACCTTATTTGACAGCATCTTATCAGAGGTTGCATTCTTACATTGTTAATAAGTAGAAGTTTTTATTTTGTTGCTGAATTGGGATTCCTTTCTTACCATGCCTTAAAGAGTTATCTGTTTTTAATTTATCTTCCTATCTTTCATCTGGAGGCTTGTTACGTGTTTTTATTGTGATTGAATATGAAATAATCCTAGAAGTTATTCTGTAGGAAACCATTCTGGTATAGTTACTTGGTTTTCCCATGAATACTATTGTTTTGGTTTATTCTGTGGTTCTTTTTATCCTGGACAATACAAAAAACTACTTCTGATAGTTCTTGCATTTTACTCCCAGAATAAAATTTCACGGGAAGCACAAACGATGGTTCTGGTTGACCACCCCAATGTTCTTAAATCACACTGCTCCTTCGTTATAGATCATAATTTATGGGTTATAATGCCTTACATGGATGGGGGTTCTTGTCTCCACATATTGAAGGCCTCACATCCAGATGGTTTCGAGGAGGTTGTTATTGCTACAGTTTTGCGTGAGGCATTGAAGGGCTTGGAATATCTTCACCAACACGGTCCCATTCATCGAGATGTTAAAGTGAGTGGTTTACTTTTATTTAAATGCCTACTATGTAGTTTCCAGTTAATCCTATCCTCAGTTTCCTTGCATCACTTCATTTATTGAGCAGCTAAATTACAAATCATTATTGCAGACTTGCAGTGTATACCTGCTAACATCATAGCGATTTTTTCTTGGGAAAATTAACGAATCCCTTGACAAATTTTATAATAGTTTCTGAAGCCTTTAAAAGCAATCGGATTGGTTCAAAGTGATCCCTAAAGTTATGGACAGAGTATGTAGATAATATTATACGTTATAATAACTGTTCACAACGAAATATATATATTTAGGTTACAGCGTACGAATAATCTCAACACTGTGATCATAGACATAGCTTTTGAACTTCTTTCTTGTTTCCTGTTTTGAACACCAAAGCTTCAACATGATTTCTCATTTATCAAACAAACAAAGCTTTTGTTTTGGACATTAAGTAGTATCTTCTTTCCAGTTTATTAGAGTTTCTGCTGCTCCCCTCTTTAGTGCTCGGTATCAACATTTTGTCTCATTTACACCTTAAAATATTTTCTCAAAAAATGTGATTACTTATTGAGAGTGCCTGGAACGCTCATTTCCATCAGATATTACTAGAGTATCCGTCCAGTCCAATTTTATTGAAGTTGAACTTTGAAAACTGATTATCCTTTTTGTTACTGCAAATGGAAATTCACTCATCCGAATATCAAAATGGTATCCCTGCTACTTGACTAACTGGCCTGTCTGTACTGCTAATGAAGTTTTAATTATTCCAGGAGTTGTTCTCCTGAGTCCACTTGTTAAAGCTTTTATGCAACTCAGTAAATTTAACCTTTCAGGCAGTTGTAATTTTCCCTCCCCATTGTTTTGCATATTGACGTGGATATAACAAGGTAAAGGTGTCGTTGAACTCATTTCTGTAATTTGAAGCTATATGTGGAAGAGAAGTGACTTCAGTTCATCTGAAAGTTTATGGTTTCTACTAGAAGTACGAGAAAACTTTAACTGCACTGACATTATTTAAGGTTCACCTTTTCGATTATAATAATAGAAGTTGATATAGATTCAGGAATAAACAGTAGCATCAATTAGCACTCAACCATCACTGGCTAGCTTTTCCAATGCCCTAATAGTAAATTTACACCAGGGTACTGGCACATGTTGTAGGATAGAGCATAAAGTTCTATTTCACACTTATCAGCTTAACATTGGAGAACATTTCTTTCAGGCTGGAAATATTCTCATTGATAATCATGGTGGAATCAAACTGGGGGATTTTGGTGTTTCTGCATGCTTGTTTGATTCAGGTGACAGACATCGCATGAGGAATACATTTGTGGGCACTCCTTGCTGGTATGAGTCAAACCAGTAAATGTGTACAAATTTTACTGTTACTTGAGCACTCGTTTCTCCTTGTGTGCTTGATCATCTATGGGGATTCACTTCTTTCTGTCTATCCTTTATGACTAGAAACATAGCAAACAACAAATGCGTCCGTATTAATTTAATTTATTTCATAAAGATTATGGCAAACTCCAAACATCAATAACATGTTGATGTTGCTTGTAAAGTGTTGGCTTAATCCATCACTTATCATTCTGTACCCTGTAATTGGAGCATATTTGTGGTTTTGCAGGATGGCACCAGAGGTTATGGAGCAATTGCATGGTTATGATTTCAAGTCTGTCTACATGCTGCTTATATTTGTCTATTCTTGTTATCCTAACTGAATATTTAAACATATAACCGAGTTAGATGTTTTGCTATTTCTGCAGAGCAGATATTTGGTCTTTTGGTATAACTGCTTTGGAGCTTGCACATGGCCATGCACCTTTTTCAAAGTATCCTCCAATGAAGGTGCTTGTTGATATAATGACACCTTTTCTGGTTTTATGGAAGTCTATTACATTTCCAGGATCCACATTGTATGTTGCATATTTTACTTTTGCAGGTATTGCTTATGACCTTGCAAAATGCACCACCTGCTCTTGATTATGAGAGAGACAAAAAGTTTTCTAAGGTATGTATGTAACAATCATTAATTGATTAATGATTGTAAGTCATACTTTTGACATGTGTTCTCTCTGACTCTATGTTTGCTTTCTGTAGTCTTTTAAGCAGATGATTGCTAGTTGTTTGGTGAAAGATCCATCAAAAAGGCCATCAGCAAAAAAATTATTGAGGCATTCATTTTTCAAGCAAGCTAGATCAAGTGATTATATTGCAAGAGCTCTTCTGGAGGGGCTCCCAGCTCTTGGTGATCGTCTTCAGGCAATAAAGGTGTGTGATCTTCTGAGGGTATGATACCACTATAAGCTGTAAATATTACCTCTACAATATGTTCTGTATTGATGGATGCGTGTTTGAAAATTAACCTAGAGAAAGGAGGAAGATATGCTTGCACAAAAGAAAATACCAGATGGGCAGAAAGAGGAGATGTCTCAGGTTTGATTTCGGCTCTATAAGTAACACATATTTATCTTGGTATATTGATGCACTGGAGATATACAATGAACGATCTTTCTGATTTTCTATTTACTGAAATGTAGGACATTGGTGTAAAACATTAACAATAGTCTAATATCTATTTTTTTTTTTTTTTTTGACAACTATAGTATTTTAATGATACCAGAGTTCCTTTATCCGTTCTACACAACATGGCTATTATGTACTGGTTGTAACACAAATTTTTTTCTTTCTCTTCACATCTGACTCACAAAGATGGTTTGATAGAAAAAGCGAACAAACGAGCTGTATTTGCTCATGCTTAAAAATCATAATAAATCACGAAAAAAATTCTATGACGTCTTCATCATATAATTTCCACTTGAGCATGTTACATTAATTTACAGCTACCACACTTTTTAGTCTGATCTGATTGATTTTAAGATCAGAATTTATTTGGTCATGAGTTGAGCCAGCCCCAAATTACCAGGTACAGGAGATGAGATTTTTATTTTTGTGTTGGAATATTGCCTCATTCCTAGAGGCATATGCATTGGTAATTTTTCTTTTCCTTAGGCTTATTTGAATGGTCTAATTTCAAGGCAGGATTTCATTTTACCTTGTTACGACATTGGGAGACACTCTAAAAAACTTAAACACCCTCTTTCTTAATCCACTTAATTTATGTAATCCTCTTTGAGATGCATCTCTATTTCTCTGCAATCCCCTGCTCCCTATATCTCAAACTTTAGACTATTTTCCGTCTTAGCAAACCTCTTAGACTACTTCTCATCCCACGAAGCCTTGATGTACATTTCCAATTGGTCATGGATAAAATGATTTTTAGGTAAATAAGAGCTCAGGTTTAGTGAAAATTTTGTTGTTAGATTAGCATGATAGTCAAACTGAAAGTAGAATCTTAAAAAGTGGCTGTTAATGAATCTTCTGTTCATGGGTTTTGAAGTTGTTATAGACATGTATTGTGCTGATAGGTGTTCAGCTAAGTTATATTTTGTTTTCTGCATTCTTAACACCCTTGAGAATCTGTGCAGAATGAATATAAACGTGGGATTAGTAGTTGGAACTTCAACCTTGATGATATGAAGGCTCAGGCTTCCTTGGTATTCAATTCTGTTTAGCCTTCTATTTTTTCAAGTTTGTGTGACTGCTGCAAATATTTGGTGGACAGTGATTATATGTTATCTTCTCTCGTTTTCAGATCCAGGATGAAGATATTATAGCAGAAAAAGACGAAGATATGCATGGCAAACAACTTCAGCGTCAGTTATCTTCGTCCAAACAGTTATCACAGCTTCAACATCAGTCGTCTTTTACGAATCAATATTCAGAATTTGTAGATTCTGTATGTTCATATCCTTTTTGTGGTTCTATATAAAGGCAGATAGCTGTTTGATCTTTCTCTGGAGCCTAACAATATAATTCTTAAACAGGATGATAATAGTCAGCCTGCTTCGCTCTCATCAGTAGACTCCCCTGATAACATGTATGCATATCATATTTTCATGTTGCCCATATACTTTACATCATGTTTATAACACATGATTCTGATAACTATATTTTTACTGTTTTCAATAAATATTCAGTAGTATGCAACTGTTGCCTAGTGTTTACATTTTTGATACTGTTTATGTAGAATTTATCAAAAACCAGTTCACTTGGGGTATGCTAATCAAACTTATTATTTTGTTTTAAGGACTGATCATGAAAAATCCGCTGATTATGCAAGCATTGCTAGTTCGACCAGCAAGCAAAAAATATCCCATAATTTGTCTCCTGGCAGCAGTAATCACATGGAAAATAATTTGCCAGGAAAACCAGAATCAGATATTACTGGAAAATTATCAGAGGGAACACCTACCTATCCCCATCAGAGGTATAATGTTTGATTTACACAATCACCTGAATCCTTAAATGATCTGTTCTTTGTACAATTACAGAATTCCTTCTCCTCCATTCGTTTTTAAGTTTTTTAATGTGCATTTGTCCAATTGGAAACTGATGATTTTAAACCAAACATTATTCTAATAAAAAGTCAGGCGTGCTCGTAGTGATCCCTCTAAACATTGTTAGTTTTACTTTCAATGAGAATCATAAATTTTGATATGCTTTTTTGTATGAAATTTTGACTCAATCTGTCTCATTTAAAATTCCCCTTGGTTTGTCTTGATTTACATATAGACTTCATCTTTCTCTTATCTTGGATATACGAGTAAGACTAACCAACTTGAATTCCATTGGAAATTATTGGGGATGAAAATGTGAATAGAAGTCTATTTTATACATCTACAAAGCATGGGCAATCCTACTAGGGCGGCGTATCCATCTCCCACACCTGCTCTGTAACACTCTAAGTTGTGTCCAACACACAACATGGCATGTCCTATTTCTTATATATGTTTTAAATTTTCGACATTCGAGGGACACTTTAGGCATACTACACAGGCACGTGTCCAACATGTCAAGTAGCATGCCCTATATTGTTGATATTCTTTCTAGTTCTAACATGCGAGAAACATGCCCTTGATACATCAAAGACAAGGAAAGTCCTATTTTGTGTATCAGAATATAAAATTGAAGAATTTTTTATTTTTTTTATTATTATTAGAACATTTGTCTAAAAAAGTCAATGTAATGAGAGATTTTTTCTATGAACTTTTAGATAAAGTTATTTTAATGTAACAAACATCTACTCGTTTGATTTAAGATTTCGCCAACAATAACCAAAACTAGAAAAAATATTTTGATTTTATTGAAAATTATTTAAATAAAGATATAATATATAAATGTACCATTTTTAAGAATTTAATTTGACGTGTCCTCGACCCGTCTATATCCTACCTTTATGGAAAATCACACTTTGGCATGGTGTGCATCTTAGCCATACATAGATTTGATCCGAGGATTTTTGGTCTCATGACTTGGTTTCCTAGCGAAATTCTATTTAGCTGTGAAGTTACTTTGCTAGACAAGTGCTTTGCCTTTTATTATATATTGTCACTGCACTATTCTAGTGATTGTGTTTTGATAGGTACCTGGGCTAGGCATTCCTAGTAGATTAATGAGGTGTTTGATGGCCATTATATGCTAAAAACAAAGTTTTAAATAGTGAATTTTTGGAGAATGTGTGGTTCAAAAGTAAGGAAAAATTTTTGGTTTACGTGCACAATATTTTATCTTGTGATTGTGTGGTTGAAAATGAGTATGTAGAGAAATGAGTTTTTGGATAATGGTTGTCAAACAGGGGCTAAATGTCCTCTTCATCATCAAAGACAAACACTGAACATTTACCAAGTCAGGAAGACAGACAGATAGACACTTCATGAACTAAAAAAAAGAAATCTGATTCAAAATTTTCAAATTGATGTTTAGTACTCTAAGATTGAGAATGTTGCTTTATTATGCACGCTTTAGATAATACTACAAGAAAATCCGGGTAGAAATACAGGTAGAAAGACTGTTTATAAAAAAAAGGGTAGGTCTGATGGAATATTTTTATAATAAGAACTTATCATATAGATGTTATAGGTATTGGGGCCATATTGAAAATTCTTTTATCGTTATCTCTTCCCTTTGGAGTGATAAAATCATTGTGGCATTATTTGAAATGTAATGGTCCATAACGTTCTTCTTCCTCGCATTTCATGATCACGTGTCATTTAATTCTTAAATATGAACAAGTATAACTACCTGTAGAGATTGAAAATGAAAATTGTACCATGCAACTTTTTCACTTTTCTGTTGTTTTTCTTGTATGGCATGATCCTTATGGTGTTATAGCCGTTAATTTGATGTTCACATAGATTTATTTCATGCCTTATTTAAAGCATTGGTTATCCCAGTTGAAGTTGGTGACTTCACATGGATATTTTCCAGCACTTTCTCATCGAAAAAAGAGTTGCAGCTTTCTAAATGTTGAGAGGGCTATAATTCTTCTCCCTCTCTCTTCTAATCTTCTTTATCTAGGCACACCTTTTGCATTTAAGGGCTCACCTGAATAAGGCCAACTTAAATAATAATAATAATAATACCTAGGTGTCTTTTTATGAAACCACTTCCCTCTATAGGAAGCCTACTTTCGTACCAAAGGGTTGAGAGTTCCCTTCTGATCCTAGTTCTAAGTACTGGGAAGAGTCTCTATAACCTATATGGTAAGGATACCATTATTTATAGTTATTTTTTGCTCATTTAGCCCTTCCTATTGTTCACACTACTTTTTCTGTAGTGTACAAAATAGTAGCAGATCGGAAAAGATTTGCACTGATTTCTATTTTTAGTTTAATATATTAGTTTAAGGGATTGGTGCGGTACAATAATTTCATGCTTTTTTATATTTGTCAGTTAGTATTCTGAAAGGAGACATGTTACAACATACCATTTAGAATCCACCAATAGTTGTAGTTAAATTTACTAATTCGTGCACTTACTGGGTTCTAAAGTTCTGTTTTGAGTTATTTATTTACAAAGCTTATATACAATGTATGTCATATTTTCCTTAACAAGTTTCAATTATTTTCTTTTTATTATTTAGTGATAAACTCCAAAGTGAACCCCAAAATTCATCCAGTTGCAATGGATCTTCCGTTTCTCAAACAGTAGATGATGCGCAATCGGAAATAATTTCAAAAGGTTCAAGAGCACCAGACAAGTCTACTTTTATCATTTTGAACTTTTGGATTTGAAGAACATTAAATTTGGTGTCAGATTCTTAAATTACACGTCTGCACATTTATGATGCAGCAAATAGTGATGAACTTGACGAGAAGGCAAAGTGTCCAGTTGTTCAACAAAAAGGACGTTTCAAGGTTACATCTGAAAATGTTGAAGTAGAAAAGGTTAGTGTTTAGGTCTTAATGTCAGTAATCTTGTTTATAATTGGTTCGGACTAATTATTTCATTCCTGTAGGTGGTTCCATCTCCATTGCTACACAAAAGCCATAGTGTGCAGGTTTGCATTTGAAAGCATATTGGTAAAACTGACTATTATTCTTCCTGTGAAGAACATTTGTACAAGGGAGATTGATAGAGGAATGATACAAAGAGACCTAATTAAACTAAGAAACTACTTGCACTGCATAACTATAGTCTATAGCTTACATTCCCTCTACTTTTGAGGATCCAGTTCGGTGGGAAAATGAATCCTCATAAATGACTTCTTATATTCAATCTCAACCAGAGACTGTTTTTTTTATATCTTTAGTGTTGAAATTCAAATTTCTATATAGCATTTAACTTTATTACCAGTTATATTGATCAACAAAAAGTACAAAACCCTCGAGAAAACAAAGATATGTATTTATATACTCGTCTACTAGCAGATGATTTCTAAGTGATATCTTGCTTCAATATAGTTGTGATTTTGAGATTCTGCCACTTGGGTTTTGGAATCTCGAGATAATTAAAAATTTAATACTAGTTGAGTTTATGACTTGTTAAATCTTCTCTCAACACAATTTCCACCAAATTTATTGTTTTCAATTAGAACATCTTATGCAAGCATTGTGGCTATGTAGGAGACATCTCAGCATCCTGCTAATCCTCCACCATTGCCACCCGATGCTACACCAGCAAATCCTCTTGGTCTAGCTCTTTTTCCTGCGTTGCAGTCTATTTTGCATACAAACATTCTTCAAAGGGTATTGGCTAGTCACAAAGTTGCAATCTTCTTCATTTTTTCTGTCCTATTTTCTTTAAAATTTCTGTATTTTTTCTCAACTCCCCCTCTCCCCAACAGGACTGTATTCTTAGTCTCATGAAGCAAATCTCTGGATGTGACTCTACAGGTGTGAGCTATCAATATATCTTGAGATTTTGCATTTTCTTCACATATTTGTTCTCAACTGTGTTTAGCCTTTTCTGCAGATGTGGGATGCATGTCAACGAACCCTGGTGTGTTAGAGAAATCGTTGGTATGTAATGTTATAAAGCTTAACATTGACCAAGTAGATGACTTTTGCTGAAACAGGTTTTATGTGTAAATTTGTCCCTCTCTAATAGCTTAAGATTTTAGACGAGATGGTTCAGTTCAACATATTATCTTAATGGGCAAAAGTTCAAGTTCAAGTTCAAGTCTCACTGCACCCAATAATGAACATTGTGCATGTGCAAGGCTTTGATGGAAAAAATGAATTTAGCTTGCACCTAGAAATAAAGAAAAATTTTAAATGAATAACTTTAGTCACTTTTAATAACTTGAGCTTTTAGATGAGGTGGTTCAAGAAATATTTTCTAGTCTTTGTTTACCGTTGTGGTGTCAATGTTTACCTTCAGATCTTTAGCTTATGGTTACACAAGTTTCCCTGCTGTGTAGACTTGCCAGTGATTCCCTTCAACTTAAATAATATCCATTTCAAGTACTCTTCAATCATTTTGTGCCTTTTCTATATGTTTCTTTTGTTTGTTTCTTTTTTTCTAAGGCATCTGTTTTGTTTGCTGGGTAATGCTGTCTGTTAACAGAAATACTCTTACACGACTCACTTAAGAATAGTTCTGTCAACATTTGATGTCCAATTCTTCACCTTCAAAAGTTAAATTTTGCATTATTGGAGTTGTTCCTTTTTCCTTGGATTTTTCTGTCGATCATCTGAATCCTAAATATCCTTGGAGTTGGAATATTACCTTTTACACGTTGATTTAACCAATTTAGTTTTCTTCTTGGTTTTCTAGCTGGAGGTAGCTCATGATCGGGAAAAGGAATTGCTTCGAGAGATAACTGATTTACATTGGAGGTACTCATGGCTCTAATTTGCATCCATATACAACAACCAGGCTCATTAAATTGAAATAGTTTTTAATTAGCTTTTCTTTGATGTAGGTTTATATGTGCCCAAGATGAGCTCCAAAAATATAAAACAGAGAACGGTCATATCAACTCTTGAGCTACGCTGGCTAGACTGTAATCTACAGAAAACGCCTGTGGCACATAGCTATGGCGGGGACAAAATCCTCAAACACTTGCAATAAAGAATTTTAAAGGAACAGAAGTTAACGTTTGTATACTAAATTGAACATTAGAAGTTTACTTCCACATGTACAGTTCATTTCATTTTTCTAAGTTTCATTATATATTTTTATTGCTCCATCAACATATGCAAACACCAACCGTTGTGATAAAGTAAAACATCACCTTATTACAATCTATCACTTTAATATAGTTTGTTTTTGAATTGGAGTTTTTTTGTGAGTCTAGTTTGTTGCGTTATATTGTTAATGTGGAAAATTTAGTCTTATTTTCGCAATATCTTAGTTTCCTATTTTCATTTACTGAACCACTTTTTGAGTATTTCTCAAACTTCAATTTCTGTAGCATCTGTCCAGCGTTCAGTTCTCGCCTCGTCTACCCTCTCTGTCTCGAAATTGAAGTTAAACAGTTCAGAATTTTTTCTACAAAAGATCAAAGAAGAAGTACTCTTAATAAATACTGCTACATGATATAGTTTGCAAGGTTATTTCAAATACCTATATTTGATGGATATATTTATCGACTGATTTGAACTTTGGAGTATCTGATTATTGTACCAAATAATACAATTTCTCTATCGATTAATGGGATGAAAGGGCAGAGCCTTCGGTGTCCCCTCTAGTCACGAATCGGACCTTGTTCGAATGGTGAAACTTTGAAATACATATCCTCTTTCTTGATACATGTTATAGATGTTTAAATTGGTTCTTTTTTCTCTTTTTGAGTGGTTAAGAATTTATCAGATTCTCAATAACTTTCCAATTTTGTTCTTGCTAACAACCCATTTAATTAGGTAATATGCTCATTTTTCCACCACATTTTCTTGTGTTTTAACCAGACAACCTTCCTCTAAATAGGGGGATCTAGGCTTTTTCCTAAAAACCATCAACATTCAGGTCTACTCATGTGGATATAAATTTCAGTCTTCACTTTCACTTTCAGCATCAGACATCAGAGCTACTTATAAGTGAAAATTTGTGAAAATGAGTGCTAAAATTACTCTTTTGTTTTCTTTAGTTTTCTTCCTTTTATTCTGCAAAGCCAATGCCACTAACATTACCAAGCTCTTGAACCAGTATCCCGACTTCAGTACTTTCAACTATTACATAACGAAAACCGGACTAGCCACTGATATTAACTCGTTCCAAACAATCACGGTCCTAGTCGTAGGCAACAGCAACATTTCCCCGTTATCTGGAAATCCAATGCAGCCATCAAGAAGATCGAGTGTTCATGTGATTCTTGATTATTATGACGTGAAGAAACTTGAAAACTTGCTGAATAAAACGGCAATTCTTACAACACTACCAATCCAGTGGCCAGGCCATTGGTCAACAAGGATTTCTCAATGTGACAGATGTGAATACTGGAAGCGTTGCCATTGATTCCGCAGAAAAAGGTGCATCTTTAGGGGCTAATTTGGTTAAGTCCATTGCTTCACAGCCATATAATGTATCGGTATTACAAATTAGTACTGTTATTATCCCATTGGGAGACAATACAACCTCAAAGAATTCGACTTCTCCAAGGCCTGCTTCTAGCCCGAAAAATTCCTCAAGTCCTAAAAAATCGCCCCCAAGCAATTCTCCATCGCCCTCCAAATCCCGTGGTTCGCCTCCTCAGCCTTCTGATGCACCGGATGCAGATTCACCTGCACGCGATTCCCCTAGCGAAGGCACGACTCTTCAGCTTAGGCTGTTTGTCGTGTTTATAATAGTATCTTCAACTCTGTGGCTCGCATCTACTACTTGAACTAGCACTAGTGTTGAGTTATTCCAAGGTTTTGCTTTTCGTTAGTTCTTAATATTAATAAAGAGATAAGTTGCATCAGATTTTTCTCTTATTAATGAAATTTCCTACTTTAAAATTCTCTCAATTTCTTTCCATTTAATTTATTTTTCGCCTTTTTGGTTAAGATCTATAGCTTTTATATAATCTGACTGTGAAGGGCTAATCATTGTTCCGTCAATGTATTACTCCAGTCCCCTTTTTGCATTTCTACAGCTCTCAGCTAATACTGGACATATTTAGTACATAAAACTGGACATTATATAACTTACGATAGCATTTCACGACATTGTACGGACAGAATGATAAAGAAAAAAATCAACAGAAAACGAAAAACAAATATAGAATCATAAAAGGAGTTATATATATAACAACAGAAAAGAAAACTCAAGAACTGAGCTCAAGAAACCTTTGTGCTGTAGGATGAGTAGCCTCGGAGAGTTGCCCGGGCTTCAATATTTCAACAATCTCACCATCCACAAGAAGGCAAACTACATCAGCAATCCTCTGGATTTGTTTGATGCTGTGAGAGACGAACACGATAGTCATTCCTCGATCTGTCTTCAGCTTTACAAGTACATCTTCAATGTTCTGAGTCGAGATTGGATCCAATGCGCTCGTGGGCTCATCAAGTAGCAAAACCTTCATAGATAAGGGAACTTGAAATCAGATGGCTACAAAATTTTAGTAAGTCGTTCCAAAATTTACTCGATAGGTTACCTCGGGCTCATTAGCTAAGGTCCTAGCAAGTGCAACTCTTTGAGCTTGACCAACAGATAACTCTCCCCCAGATTTGTTGAAGAAAGAAGAATCAAGATCAGCAAGAGCGAGTAACTTGTAGACATCGTTGTCACTTAGTTTCTTTCCTCGTAATTGTGGTCCATATCGGATGTTATCTGCAACTGTGCCTGCATAGTTTTGTGGGAACCAATATAATTAAGATCCACTCAAATCAACAGCTCTCAACAAATTAAACTGTAAAATGGAAATATTATTCATTTAAAACAAATATGTACCATCAAAGATAGCCGGAAGCTGGAATAACATCCCGACTTTCCGGCGAACACTGAGTACGTCAAGATCACATATATCTACACCATCCAAGAACACAGAAGCAGCAGGAGGCTCCCATAATCTGTTAAGTGCCCTCAAAAACGTTGACTTTCCACTTCCACTTGGTCCTATGATCCCCATAATCACACCTTTGGGGATATCCACGTTGACTTTGCTCAATATTGCAACACTCTTGTCTGTAACTTTTGTTAGATCCCTCACCTCAATTTTAGTTTCCGGCCAGGTTCCGTTCCCGGTTGTGTCTCCGGCCTCGTCCACGACTAACAGATGCATTCTTGCACCATCTACACCATCAAGATTCGAGAGTACAAATGATACATCAGAATAATTCTCAAAAGACTTTACACACGAACACACGGAAAAAAGATAAATTCCAAGGCGAAAAAAATCATATTGTAATTGTTGGGATTGATCTAACCTTGAAAACTTTCCATAGCATGAAATCAAATCCAAGCACCTCAGAGAAACTTCTCTATCTTGTGAGCGGTAGAATGAATAAATTCCTGAGTTGATGAATAGACTAAATACTTGTAGCCGTAGGCACACAATTTTTATAAATAGACTCGTCACCGTACAATTTTACGGGTCGAACTGGACAGACTTTTCTGAATAGACCTACACCAAAAAAAGCCATGATTCTCTTGTGTGGACAAGTTAAAAAGACAATTGTACTGAACTTGCATTACATGGACTAAAAAACTATTTTATGCATTTTGTAATTCTTTAAAATCTAGCTTTTTAGGGTTTATGTTATTTCATAACCTTTTTCAGCGGGTTTGTAAAACGCGCACCAGAAAAGACACAGGAATGAAAAGAAAAAAAAAAGGATAAATGCTTTTGAATAAGCACCAGAATCATTTATCTTTAATCTGCACCAGATTCTGTAGAGAATTTTACAAAAATAAAAACTAAAAAAATTTAAATTAATAGGCTAATCGACTTAGTATATAATTAACTCAACATCGTGACTGAAGCAAAGTTATATTTATGAGACTTAGCTAATTGTAAGAGAAATTAAATCTCCTATGTATCTTTTTCAACCCCATTCGATTTAGCTAAAAATTATATTTTTAATAGATTTTAATAGAAGTTGTAAATTCCATACAATTTGTGATTGAAAATGAGTTTGACGAAAATAAATTTTAAAAAATAAGGATTAAACATGATCCAATATATAAAAAAATAATCTCAAATGATAAATTGCTTAAAGAAAAGTTCAACGTTTTATAGAATGCTATCATTATCATGTAAAAAATTAAAAGATACTATAGAATGCATACATATATAAGTATATTCGGATGTTTCATAAGCTGCAACTTTTCATACAATTTGTTACTTTTGAATGAAAATGTAAGAATTGTACGATTAAAATATGGAAAAGATAAAGAAACGTAATAAAAGAATAAGAAACAACTTTTTCATATTGATCAATAAGCGCGAAAAAAAGAAAATGCGATTGTACCAAACATCTTTTTGCGATTTGGAAAAAAATAAAAACATTGAAATTGAACTTTGTATTCATAAAATTTGTTCTTCCCTCCTAAAATATTTTTTAGATTTTTTTTTTTTTTTGGTTTCTAAAAATATGAAATAATTCCAGTAAAGAATCAATACCCAGGCGCAATTAAGTTACATAATCAGCACGCGTCAACAATATCTGATCAAGTAAATTATTATTGTCCAATAACATAGAGAGTGAGTTTCATGAATATAGAGACGTGTTAATAAATTTGACCTTCCATAAACAGAAATTGATAATGCCAAACTATTTGTTATCCTGCCAGATCAATGTACAACTTCTAAGACATACTGTACAACATTGGCCTGATGTACGTTATACTATAGAAGTTGTACTTTATAATTAAAGAAAATAAACCATACAAAAACATTACTCTTTTTAATCAGACACAAAAAGGAAAGAAGGGAGCATCGAAGAGAGAGAGAGCGCGATCAGACAGAACTAAGGAAAGAGGTCTTCAATTTTGTGATTCAGAAAAAAAAAAATTGGAACAAAAAAGAGAGAAAATCAAAATGCGAAGCAAATTTTGAAGAGGGGCAATGAAAGAAGAATTGCCACGACAAGTGAAATGAAAAACGTAATTGAAAGCCCAGAATTTGCAGTGATTGTTTTTATTTGAATCTGAATTGGAGGAGCTTCAGCGAGGTTAGCCCATCAATTATTTGCTATCCGTGAAGTCGTATTTATCTTGAAGTTTGAATCTTGGTGTATTTATTTTTGTTCGTTTGAATTCTGAGCCTCAAATTCTGAACTTTAAGTTGGAAATTCAAGCTTAAATCTTTAATTGGAAGGTTGGCATTTGGTGTGTTTTGAGAATTTTAAGGAAACAAATAAATTTCTGAGGTTTACTTGGAGTTGCAGGGAGGTATCTTTATTGGGTTCTTCAGGTAACAATTGGATAAGTGAAATAAAGGGTTTGTTGGTGTTTTAGTTGTGATTATTTTGGTCAATTGTTTAAGAGTTTGAAAGTTTTGTAAAAAATGGATTTTTGGAGGGAGAGTTAGTTCAATGGAAAATTTGAGATCTCTGGGTGCGGACTCAAACCACCAAGAAGTATAGGGTATAACATTGAGGTTCTGGATATGGGTTTTGGTTTTGCATTTTTTGGGTTATTATTAGAGGGATTAAATGTTGTTTGGAAGATGGGTTTTTGGAGATGGAGTAGAAAACCCCTAATTTAGTTCAAAGTTCTTTATCGTTGTTGTATTGGAGTGTGTTTATATTGTATGGACTTTGTGTGTTGAAGAGAGGGGAGAGATGCAACCACCACATCAGCATTCGCGGATCAATCTGGCCGAGTTGAAAGCTCAAATTGTGAGGAAACTCGGGCTGGAAGGGTCCAAGCAGTATTTTTATTACTTGAATAGGTTCTTGGGTTTGAAGTTGAGCAAGGTTGAGTTTAATAAGCTTTGTATTAGGCTTCTTGGGCAAGAAAATATCCCGCTGCATAATCAGTTCATTCGTTCAATTCTGAAAAATGCTTGTAGTGCAAAAGTCCCACCACAGGTGAGTCATGAGGATGAAGTTCTGAAGCATTCTACACAAGTTAGTAACAAGGAAATTCCTAGCGATGGTCATCAGCAGTATGGGTCCCATGCTGCTATAACTCAGGCTATGGGTTCGCCGGGTTTGTCGAATGGGGGTGACGTGTTGTCAGTCTCGCCTCGAAAGGCCCGGACAGTGTTTCGTGATCGGAGGACTGGTGAGCGTCGTAGTGCACTTGGACTGAATGGGAAGACTAGTATTGCTTCTCAACAATTGCCTGCCACGCAGTCTAGTGATTGCAATGTCATTTATGAGAATGGGCACTTGGATACATCCGATATTGGAAAGCTAGTGCACCATCAAGGACTCAAGCAACATGAAGAGAATGAAAGGGTGGTATTGGGTCCCCACCCCGCAAAATTGTCAGAAGTGAACAGATCATCAGATGGTCCAAGTTCTGTACATAGCATGGATCAGACCGAATTGTTAGTTAGACATAACACAAAAGAGGTTTCTGCTAGTAGTCCACTTCGAGCTCCACTTGGGATTCCACTATGCCCAGTTAGCATTGGTGGGGCACACAGATCTCTGCCTCTCACTAATAGCAGTAGATGTACTAGCACATTTGATGATGGTGCTTTGTTGGACAGTCTAAAATTAAGAGAACGCATGGAGCATGTCGCTTCAGCTCAGGGTCTTGAAGGGGTGTCGGTGGAATGTGCCAGTATATTGAACCTTGGTTTGGATTCTTACATGAAGCATCTAATAAGGTCCTGCATTGAAGTTGTGGGGGTTAGGTCAGAGGACAAGCTAACAATGAACAATAGGCACAAGCATCAGGCTTATATGAAGCTTATTAATGGTGTCAGACCAGGGCATCAATATCAGATGCAAGGTAGTGGTAGGCCTTTTGAAGTGCAAGAACATAGAACATGCTGCCCGATTTCTTTGCAGGATTTTAGGATTGCCATGGAGCTGAATCCGCAGCAACTTGGTGAAAATTGGCCCTTGCTACTGGAGAAAATATGTACACATTCATTTGAAGAGTAGCATGGAGCTCGGATTTGTTAGTTTCCCAATAGTTGTAACTTGTTCCTACTGGATCATAACTCACACGGCATCTTGTACAATGCTGTTCTTCTGGGCTCTAGAGTGACCTTAAATATAGTGATTTATTCAGTGCATTTTGATCCAGAGTGGTGCTCTTGAAGTGAAACTACATCTCTTGCAAGATGATGGGCCCGGGCAGATAATCTTTATATCATCCTGCTAAAGGGCCTGTCTTCATTTTGAAGTACTCCATCATTAGCAACCTGTTGGATGAGAAGAATGCCCAGATTTGGTTGCACTGTTTTATGATTAGCACTATCCTCACTTCATATTTTTCTGCTTTCTCCTGTAATTACTGCCACAGAGAAAAGTTAGAACATTTTTGCACGAATAATGTGTAGTTCAGTACTTTAGCAAAAAAAGTGGGATTGCATGATGCAATAGTCATGTGTATGTACCTTCATCATTAAGATTGATTGGAATCTCAATATTAACAACACGTTTTCCTCATCTGCTTACATCGTTCTGTAGAAATATACATGAGTTAGTGTGCCTTTCGTAGTATCTATCAGAAAGATACTATTTTCGTATCCCTACGACTTTTTTTTCCCTTATAATAAAGGTTTAGTGGCTGAATTTTACTTTGCTGTTGAAAATTAATGAATCTCACTTCTAAGTTACTCAGAAGAACAGTGCAGTGAAATTTGTTTTTAACTGAAGATTTGCTTCTTTATATATCATGAAGAAGTGGCAAAGAAGTCGTCACTTGGGTGTCCAACTAACTTAATTTTTTTATGTATGGCATTGATTCAAAATTATTCACTTGGCGAGAGATATACTTTTACCTCCAGTTCTTATTGAATTTTGTTGCTTCCTTTTCTGGGTTCTAAATATTTGAGTCTTGCTGTTCTTCACTTGCATTAGACAGCTTAATTTTTACTTGACTCACTATAGCATCTTACGGGTAATCTAATTGGGCTTTATGGACTAAAGAAGCTTTTTCTTGTTACTTCTATTTATTAAGGCTGGATTTTTTTTATTGAAGCATAGCACTGAATACAGTGTTCTATTTGTTATGTTCTGATTATTAAGGGCTTGCGTGTTCAAAATGATGGGTAAGTTAAAATTCAAGTCAAGTGAACCGAAACCTGAGTTGAAATGCTCGGTTGGGACCCAAATCATTTACACAATGAGAAGAATAAAACATCATCTTCTGTTGGTCAATGTATTTTATTAGATTAACAATTTATATTGCAGGTCAGACTGAAAGACATCTTTCTTTTGGAATTTGTAAGTTTTCTAGCTTCTTTCTTGTTAATTTACTCTCATCAACAAAAGAATGTGAACATCATTAAGGAAACACTGATAATTACTTTCTCATTTCCCTATGTTTCTTCTTCAAGAAATTGCAGTGGTTATGAGGTCTTCAACTGTACTGTTAGTAGGTATTTGTCTCACATTCCTCCTGTGCATGCTTCGGAATTTGACTTTACACTGGACCTAATTAATAAATTGAGATATAGAAGAACCTTTGAGCTGTTGTAAACTATATAAGAGCATGTTTGGCTAAGCTTAAAAGCTTACTTGTAAGTAAATAGGATAGTGTTTAAATAATATTTTTTTATTGTTAAAGTATGAATTGAATAAGTAAACTTTTTCTTAAAAGCTCGAAAATAGTAAGTAGTAAATATGTTTGGAAATAAAAAGTTACACAAACTTTTACGTTTTTTTTTAAGCTTACTCAAAATGCTCTAGCTACTTTTCTACTGTTATGTGCTTATATATTTTTACTTCTGCTCCTACTACCTTTGGTACAGTCAAAAGAATTCTTTTGTGTTGAGATGCTTGGTTTTGAGTAGTTATCTGTTCCCGACCTAGGAATATGAAGATAAAAATACAGGAAGAAACTCATTATTGGCATTTTCTATCCATCTCAAATGTGATCTTGTTTCTTTTCATTTTTCTTGCTAACAGAGATATGCATGCCAGTTTCCCTGAAATAACATTAAGGCTGGATAAGAGGAAAAGGTTTACAAATAAATTAATCAAGGGAACCAAAACATATTGAGAAGCCTAATTCTATGCGATGTGTAATAGACGAGCCCCAGGAGCAAAGTGTTACCTTTTATTCTCTTATTTTTGCTCTTCCCTGCTTATGGTAAATACACCTACCCATTTTAGGCTTTGATTATTTCCATTCCATGTTTCTTATGACACCGTATGAGCACTGTATCTCTTCCCCACAACTAGAGCTAGCCTGTGAAAAATCAGTTAAATTGAGACTGAAAGGGCAGATAACGGCATGTTTGACAAAGTTTTAGGGGGAAAAAAAAAAACACTCTCTTCTTGTTCTGACCTTGACACGTCTTTGGTTCTGAACACGCATTGTGATTTTTGAGATCTTATAGAATGTTCGTCTTTGAAACAAGAAATAGTTAATCCTAGGACTATCAAGCAATGATGGATTGGAAACTGAAAGGAAAGTTATGCAATTAAATCGTTATGTTATTATTAATGTATAAATTGTTCTCAAAATTTACCTTATTTTTTATTATTGTCCTGTACTTTTGAACCTACTTTTCCCCATCATCTCTATACAGAAGGGACTTTTTTTTTTCCTGATATTGTTAAACATATATGTTCTGTTATGCATCAAGGAATGACCAGATTTCTTTGGCAATCTGAAATTAGTAATACCTAGTGTCTTTTGCTTTTACTTACCAAGATATAGTACAGTTTCTTTTCACCCATCGTACTAATTTGTAGTTTATCCAAGGGCCTTGTTCTCATCTGATTATCACATTGGAGTTGCACATCTTCAAATCAAGATTTATTCGTGTGATGTAACAAAATTCGGGGTAGTTTATCCAAGGGCCTATGATTTCTAAGAATGGTTTTTTCAATCCCTAGTTAAATTGCTCATCCATGATTGCTGGAGCTAGCTATTTTTATCTTGCAGTCAAAATATTCTTTTCCTTCATTATTATGTAACATTTCTCGGCAGATTTGGCATCTGACATTTTTTATTCACTAATTTCTCCGTCTCCCGTACCAGCTGTTATGCACGTAACCATTTTCCTCAACAGTTCCAACCCGAATTTCCCAAATCTAGAAAACTCTGACGTTGTTTTAGCCCGAGGGAAAACTGTTCAAGAGTTTTCGTGTTATCCTCAAATGAAGAGCTACCTGTGTTGCTTATACTTGCACTACTCCCTGGATCTGAATATCCACTTCGATACCGTTGAACTAACAAATTGCTGAATATTCCATAAGATCCATTATCTCCATTTTCTTTTCCACTGGACTGTTCCTTGGTGCTATGACACCAAATACACAATTAATGCAATAGGGATGGTTTGCTCGTGGAATTTGGGTCCCTTTAATTAGGGCTGTCAAGATCCTGATGATAGGTTTCTGGATGACATCCAGTGACGTAGCAAATGCAAGACTGACTTAGTTGTGTTTGCAATTTTCTGTGTAATATGTAATGGTTTAGCTTACTGACTTCAATATACTCTGGTACTCCATCTTCCATGTCAATTCCTCAACGCCATTGAATTGATCTGTAGCAAGAAGCTTGGGGAAAATTTTCATCTGTGCGACATTGGCCTTTCAGCAAACAAATTTGGCGAAACAAGAGGCTACTGTGCAGCTTCATCCATTATCATGGTAACGAGGTCCAGAGATTAAGCAATGAACCATTAGGATGGTTAAAAGTTCTGGTGGTTCATATTTCTGGGAGGAGAGGTCCGGTGGATGGTCAAAAGTGCCAATGCGCGCCTGGTGAGTTTTTTTCTTAACCGGTTTGTTTCTTTGTTCTGAACTAAAATTATTTGAGTTGATAGAAATTGTGTTACCCGTGAGGAGAAAATTAATAGTTTGGCGGGGCTATTGATAGTGTGGCAAGCTGCTGTGATTCAGCTGGTAGAAATTTTCGTGGATTCCTTTATAGACATTTCCTTCTAGTTTCAAATTTCTTGCTCGATTACATCATATGACGACAAGATTTTGTTCATCGAATAGATTTTAAAATGGTTTCAAGAGTTTGTCGATTGTCATGTTTTACAAGAGTGCCGAATTGTCCATACAGCATGTCAATTACTATTGATTCAAGAAATTTAATGATTTCTCATTACTTCTTGTTCCTGTTAATTAGATGATCCTGTATCATTTTCCAATATCTTCTGTTCAACCTAAGCATGTTTTTTTCCTGTGTCTTCAACCTTCGACTATTGCAGGAGAATGGAGTACAAAAGCTATCGAGTTTATCTAACTTCTTTCTTTGGATAGTGCCTACCAGTTGTAGTTTTCAATTTATCAGACAAGATTGAAAGTTATAGTAAGCTTGTAGAGGGACTAAAGAGTGGAAAAATTACACGCAGCGACACACTGCACAATTGTGCTAACAAAAATTTCCCAGATATGTTTGTTTCGTAGTAGAACTCAACTAGGGATCTCAGGAAACAAGAAAATATTTACAAATGATTTGATCACTGTGAAGTTGGTGTACATAGTCGTTTAGTAGTAGGCCGATATGCACACGATTGTGAATATCTTTTTGTATCAGATTATTTGAACATCAGATCAGGCTTGTGAAAATAGAATGCCATCGGTGCAGGAGCAGTGAACCATTTTGTCGGATCATACAGCGTGTTTCCAGAACAACCTGTACTTGCGTTTAGAGTGGCGAGACATCAGTTTTGATTCTGTTCGTCTCAGCATATCCCACATTATCTGCACATCCTCGTATCCACAGGTTTGGATGTCATCGTGAAGTTTCAAAAGCCCGGCACCTGAAGAAAGAAAAATGCAAGTCAGCCATACGACACCTAACATATTCTTATGACATGGTTGGATAGAATGAATCCGTAAAAATTGAAAAGAAAATTAAGATTTTTATTATTGTATGATTGACCCGACATGTCTTCAGAATTATATTTAAAACACAACTTGGATGTGTGAGTGGAATCTTTATAGATATTTTGACTATTTTATGTGGGAAAAATGCTTCCAAACCTGTCTAAAACATCCCAAAATAATGTGATTAATTAATCAAGATGTCATTATAAAACATTAATTTAGTGATCTAATTATCAGAATCCTATGCCTACGAACTTTTCCTCTCTCTTCTTCTTGAGCTGTGTCATTTAGCTGCCTGACAATAACTAAAGTTTGTGTACTATTTTCTGAATACCATGCACCTAAACGAATAAGAAAAATCAAGTATCTTTATTAATTTAATCAAGGCTAAAAACCGTTGAGCTTCTAACCAGAATATTCCTTGCTCCTTGATTTATGCTAGGAGAAAACAAATATTCTCTGGTAGTGTTCGCAATTAAGTGACTTCACATATCCATAAGTCGACCTTCCACGACGAAAGTCGTTCTTAGAAGTCTGAAGTGTGTATCAACTGCTTCTATACCAATTTTTGTAACTTTTACCAGGTAGAAAAGCCCTAAAATCAGTTTTTAAAGAGAGGAAACATATTGTAAACTCACAAACTATGTTTTAACTTAGCCATATGAGATATAATTAGGATCATTATACTAATCGACCACACACAAGGTGGGGGAGAGAGACTGACTAACCATTTTTGCGAGCCTTAACTCGTGCAGAAACAGCAAACCAGACTCTTCTAACAGGGAAGACCATTTTATGCCACCACTCCATCACCTTTTTCTTCACCTTCTGCCGCCACTTCCCACCGCCGATTCGACTCAACACCAACCTTTTTCCGGCCAGGCCGATATTCTCTCTATACTAACCTCTCCTTTTTACTCAATACAGAAACTGCGTTTTCCACTGCATGCAAAAGAAAACACACACACACACACACACAGAGTAGAGTGAGAGAGAGAAGCTCTTGAGAGTCTAGAGAGAGAGATGCACTGCGTTAATGGTAGCGAAGAGCAATACTTTAACCATTTGATCACTTGGGAGTTGGGAATGGATTATTAATACAACTCTATACACCGACACGTGAAGTCATTGGTGGGTTTTTTTTATAAATTTGTTAATTAGTCAGTCACACTTTGACACGTGGTCATGTGGTTGAGATTTTTTTTCTTGAAATCATTGGTCTAGATCTTGTTAACAAATATTTGATTGTAATCCAATTTTGAACACGTAACGTTGCTTCTTGTCTTTTGACTTTTCATTTTCTTAACAAATTTAATTATGATGGAGGTGAGGGGATAATAAAAAATAACGGTTGTGTTACACTACGTAATGGTTTGAATAATGATATTTATAGTGAAAATTATTCTACATAAAATATATGTGACAGTTCGTTATTTGATACATAAAGCAATAAAAACTATCATATTAATGTATCAAATAACAAATTGACACATGTACGTCACGTAAGGTGACTGTCGGTAATTTTCACTATAAATATCATTATTCTAATGATTTACATAATTATTGACATAAACATGATGTAGTGATTTATGATTGGATCAGAATTTTTTCAACCAAATAAAAAAATCTCTCCTTTTGACACATCATATATATATAAATCTTTGTGTAACTTCATTATATACAAAGTATCATTATTAAAAAAAAAAAAGAGAGAGAGAGAGAGATTCTAAAACTTCTAAATTGTGTGATCTCACATGTGTCTAGATCTCAATGGGGGTGAGGTTGGCATGGGAGTAGAAATTTTCTTGTTATTACATTAGTAACGACTCGAAGTCTCAACGTAGTTTTGAAGATTCTAAACATACAACAAAATAAACAATTATTGTTAAAAAAAAAAAAATTATATGTATTTGACATCATCGAGACAATCATGTTTCAACAAGTAATTCGATAGTGGTAACTTTTACACCAATAAAAACCATTACATAATTATATTAAAAAAAGATTAATATGATCTCGTTCGATTATTTGAATGTCATGTGACTCATGTTATTAATGTTTAATAATTGGGTCTCTTTAATGCAAATTGGTTTTGGCTGAGTGTCGGCAGCCGCATGGTCCATGTGACCTAAACAAAGTGTGGGTGCGAGCCGCTGAAATAGATTGGTCGCCAATAATATAGCGACAGGTAAACGAGCAGAGGTTACTTTTGTCTTTTCGGCCATATCTTCTCTTTTGTCTTTAGCGTAATTATATTCAAGCCTTTTTTTTTTTTTTAATAATTACACCATATTTTCTCACCTTCGCTCATTTTACACTATGTCCGAACCTTTTTCTTTGTATTTTTATTGTCAACATTTTATTAATTAACACGTTTTGTTCCGTTTATATTTTTAATTTGAAAAATTCTTTTAGAAGGTGTAATCTTACTTATTTGTTTCTCGAATTTTTAAATGAGTAAATAAACAACAAATAAGATTTAAAAAGATAAAGATAGAAGATGAAGCTTTCTTTATCGTTTCGTCAAGTTCAACTGAAGAGCTATATACTAATTTATTGAATAAGATAAAGAATCGAATTATTAAGTTGTTGGGAACATCTCGAGTTAGATAATCTCCATCGAATGTCTATATACTAATTTATTGAATAAGATAAAGAATCGAATTTATCGATACAAAATAGGCCTATTTATTAAGAGAGTATGAGTTTGAAAGAGAATGAAAATGAAGGGTGTATTTGATGAATATTATTGATGAAAGAATGTATTTTAAATAGTGATATGATGTGATGAAAAATATTATTTTATTAAAAAAATATGTGGTTGAAAATGAGTTTTGAAAAAATATATTTAAAAAAATGTGTATCAAAGATGGGCGAAATTTTAGACGGGTCTAGAATTGTTTAGGATAATATGATGCGAACGTATGGAAAAGAAGAGTCGATAACTTGTTTTATAGATTATATGATATTCTGTAGTATTAAGAAGTGCCAAAAAAAAAAGGTAAAAATTTGTTTGTACCAATCAATCTTAAGCATATCAAACTAATCATACAGATTATTCATCCTATATATTGTGGAGGTATAAATAATAGGGAAAATTGCACCCACAATATCAATTTTTTTCAATTTTCGCAAACTTTGTC
>CAIGRB010175031.1:0-14697 GCA_903798255.1 Fraxinus quadrangulata
ATTAAACTAAATTGTTATATTAATTTTAAGTTTATGACAAAAGTACAATTGTTCTAGTGACGTTTTGGTTCATACGAGTTGGAGCGATAAATCAACATCCCTAATTTTGAGTTGAAGATACCCTAAGCACAAATCAATCTTAGAAAATACTGTGGCACCTCGAAGTTGGTCAAACAAATCATCAATACGAGGTAAATGATAAGTAAACACTTTATTCAGCTGTTTGTAGTCAATACACAATCTTATTATGCAATCCTTCTTCTTCACAAATAATACTGGTGCTCCTCAAGGAAAAACACTGGGTTTAATGAAACCCTTATCAACTAGATCTTGCAACTGGACTTTCAATTCTTTCAGCTCTATCGGAGCTATTCTATAAGATGTTTGCGAATTGGGGTAGTCACTAGGATCAAGTCAATGGTAAACTCAATTTCCCTGTCTGGAGATAACCCTGGAAGATCTTTAGGAAAAACATCAGGAAAATCTTTTACCACCAATATATCTTCAACTTTTAGCTTAATGATTTGGTGTCAATCACATGAGCTAAATATGCATGACAATCTTTTCTAAACAATCTTCTAGCATCAAGTATGGATATGATATATGAAGATAATATTCTCCATTCATCATTAAGAATAATTTCAAGCTCTCCTGACCTTCTGAACACCACCTCTTTGCGAAAATAGTCTACTGAAGCATGATTTTCAACTAAGAAATCCATGCCCAGTAAATCATGAATATCAAGTGGAATCAGATTAGCTTCATTAGCAAAAAGAACTATAATATATTTTGATAATTCTACAAACTTTTCTGATATTTAGCCACTGTGGACGTCTGTACTAACCTCAAAAATTCGTTTTGTTTTTAAGTCTTATAAAAACAAGGCCAATAGTACTTATTAAAATAATTCTTAAAACCACCTATGTGATCCCAAAATGATCTATATATTTACTATGCAGTGATCTCCACCTATCATATGCACTGATCTCCACCAGTCATATGCACTTTCTTCTAACAAGAAGGTAGCAATGCGTAGTTTCCTATCATCGAGACAACCCATAACATCAAACATTCTTTCTACTGTTGGATCAGTCGTGCTTGTAAACTCTTTAGCCCCCAGTTTAGTTGCTCGTTCTATGCTATACTCTTTATCTGAGCCGCGTAAAGCAAAAGCAACAACTGTAGCAATGATTATGAGCTACATTTCCCTATTGTAACTGTTCATTAACCTGATGAATTGATTCTTCATCTCTATTATCTTCTATAATAGCTTCTCTATCAGAAGTAACTTGGGGTTGAGACGACACATCTTGGAGCCTGCTAGTCTTGCCCCAATGAGCCTGACCTTCCTACAAATATGTATGACATATTGAGGAAAGAATCAAACTAGATGCAAGTCTGTTGACTCTATAACCATGATATGATACCAATTAACACTACTCATCCCGAATCAACATAGTGGACCCTGTTGACCTATGGTTGATTATAACCTTACAATTTTAATTATAACAAACAAGTTAATCTTATTTACTAAAAAGTTGAATTCAAGTGATTATAATTTTTCAAAGTATACGATAGAAAATTGATCGATGGTCGTCAAAAGATCATAAACTATCTTCACAAATCGAACTCATGAAGAAAATCAAGATCAAAATCACACATTCAAGAGCTTAAGAGCCAAACTTCGAAACAAGATCAAGGACTTGATTTCTTAGATAAATTATAAAGGTACTATCACTTTGATATTTGGTAATGGATGCTTAAACTCAAAATCTTTCTATGCATTAAAATCAATTTTGTGCATTAAAAGTCATTCTAATGCAATAATTTGATCAAATATAAAAATAAATTTTAAAAATGATATTTGGATTTGAGAAATATTTTTAATTTTGAAAAGTTAGTTAAAAATACTTTTCAAAAGTCCATGCCTTTCAAAACCTTCGAATTGGAACAAATACGACCAAAGCGTAAAAAAGACTGAACTGCTAGGCAGTCGACTGGCTGGAAGAGGTGGTCGATTGAAGGTTTCCAACGGTCCAAAATTTGACCATTCGGATATCTTATTGTTACTGTACAAATGACTATATTGGTTATCTGGACAAGAGGAGGCCAACCGGATGAGTCATCCGAACTCCCAAATTTTTTTGATGTTTTGAACTCTATAAATACCTCTATTTTCTGTATTCAATACAACATTTTTCAAAAGTATCAAATTGAAATATCTTTTGAGAGATTTCTTTAAACTTACATTTGCATTTATTTCATTTATTTTTTTCATATCAAGAACTTTGATTGATTCAAACTCTTTAATAATCATCTTCAACAAAGTTTTTCATCTCTCTTTTTGTACTTAATTTATTTCTATTACTTATAAAATAGAGACATATTTTGAAGATCTTTTAACTTACATTGTATATATTTATTTTACTACTTCATATTAAAAATTTTGATTGATTGACTTGTAAAATCAACATATTTATCAAAGTTTCTCATTTCTTTATTGGTACTCAATTTATTACAATCATTCATTAAAAAAGATATATATTTTGAGAAGATAACTTATATTGCATTTATTTATTCTTCATCTTCTCATTGAAAAAATTTGTTTGACTGAATCAAATTTCTAATTATTATATACATCAAAGTTTTTCATCTAACACTTGAGTTGTCATTTATTACTATTCATTAAAGTGTTAGCTTCACTTAGTACTTAACTTGTTTGTATTATTTATCAAGTGATGAAATCCATTGTAAAATCACTTTGATAGAGTGTGGATCGTGTTGAAGTCCCGTAAAGATTAACATTGTATAATAATCGATGCTCATTTGTAAGTCACCGTGTGAATCATATTGAGGTCCCTTTAAACTTCAATAGTCAGTTGTGTTGAGATCTCGTAAAACTAAACATTATATAAGAATTTGTGCTCATTGTTTGTAAATTATCGGAAGCGTTGTAAATGGTTAGATTGCACCATAAGTCAATCAATATAGTGAAAAGCCTTTGCTCGTACTAGAGAGCTTAATAACGGAGGACATAAATCATTGATTTGGATCGAACCTCCACAATTACATCATTTGCACAATCTCTCCCTTTTATTTGTCAATTTCATATTTGCGTTTATTATTTAAATTGATTTATTTAGACTTTACTTGCTCAAATTTAGATTAATTCTTCGAAAAAAAAATTTTAAAAACTAATTTGCCCCCTCTTAGTTAGTTATCCTTGGGCTTTCAGACCCAACGCGTGATGTGCGTCAATGGTAGATATCAACTAAGTGTCAGACCCACCACCAAGACAACTTTGACCTGCTTTGACTGTGACATATTTTTATAAAAAATTGAAAAAATTTCCTTTTTAATATAGACTAAAACCACCTGAACAATAATCAATTTTATCAAACCAGTACATATAATTTAAAATAGAGTACACCAGCCCCTCAAAATACAAACTATTTAAAATACAATACTGGCGAATCGACATTTACTATTATTTACAAACAAAAGTCCCAAAATGCACTAAAGACATCGAATATGCAGCGAGTCCATGATATGGATACACAAATTACAAATTAACCTTTTTGACAAAAAAATGCATGCATCTCAAAAGAAACTTTATAAACTCACAAAGCGAGCCATACAACTAATGACAATGTGTGACTCAACTCGGTGGATCGATAAGGCTCCACGCTACTCAACTCAACTGCTATCTGATAAGGAAAAATGGTGACAAAATATATGAGTTTATAACTCAGTGAATGAATATCTCGCAAATAACTATACTTTTTCCATTTATACAAACTTTCGGAAAACTTTTACTTATGTTTTTACAATTTTAAGAAAGTCAGAAACCTGATAGTACTTTTAAGATTAAAGCATAATAGAATTATAAAATTATTTACTCTTTCTTCTGTATAAACAACTGTAAGATATAACAAATATAATAAATCAATATCCATACTATGAATAAAAATATCATTTCACAGTACTATAAGCTGAAATCTTTATTTTCTAAACTGAATAAACTAAATTCCGTAGCCTGAAATCTGATAAGCTGTATAATACTAAAAAATTACACCAAAAAGGTACCCCAGAATAACAATAGTCATATATCGATTAATACTAATATACATGGCAAAGTTATTCAATTCCGTAATTCTGGTCATTCGTGAGCAGAGCTGCCCCAAATGCTATAATCTGGTCATATGCTATGGAAACACATTCACAATAGTATATAATTGGTAAAATCACCATAATGTTCATATACTGTGGAAACACATTCATACCAGTGTAGAGCACATAAAATCACCTGAGTACTTACTTTCTGATGATTTTAAAAATAACTTTAGTTACGTTGAAACATACTAATATAACATACCAACGAAATGATTTATCTGAACTAAATTTAACATTTAAAAGAACTAATTATAAAATCCATTTTATTCTGAAAATCTTGTATTCAAATCAACTATCTAAAATAAGTAACTTTCTGATCTAATATAAATTTAATAAATACTTGTTTTTGAAAAATAATTTTTTACATTCACTTAGACAAGTTACACGCTATAAAGGTGGATAAGCTTTTTCATCCTTTTCATTACCACCTAAAATACGATACAAAATAATCAATTCAACAACTACCATACGAAGTACCCTAAACATTTAATATAGAATACCAAAACTCGATTTCTTGGTACTTGAATAGATTCTCTAATTTCCTTTACAATTGGAACTAATTCTATTTTTTAGTCCATTCACTAATCTTTACCTTATCCAAATTTACCTTTATCCCAATGATAAAAATAATTACACCATTCAATCTAGTGAAAACTAGTACCAACAACTCAACCAATTCAATTTTCATCTTGTTTCATAAATTCATACTTTCATGTGAGTAATTCCAACATAATCATTTTCACCAAGTGTTTTACTTAACAGCCCAATTATAAATCATAGGGTTTGCTGAAAATGATATCACTTACATTGATACAATTGGAAAGTAACCAATCAAGAACTTGAATTAGAAATTGTACTTCTTTCCTTTAATCTGATAATCAAACCAACCACTTAGAACCCTAGAAAATTTAACATAACCATTCCAAAAAAAATTACTTCCTTACCTCTAGAAGAAATGAAGAAATTGAACTCAAGCTTCAAGTGCTTAGGCATCTAATTTCTTACTTCTTCCTTACTTCTTTCTTCCTCTTTTTCCATCGCTTTCTTCATTGTTTCGGTACCAAGCATTCTGGTTTCAGCCTCTCTTTGTATGTAAAAATGAAGAAATTGGGATCAATTAGTGCTATTTAGTGGAGCACCAAGTCATAATTTACAAGGGAGTCCCTCACGTTCTATTTCATATAACATTTGGTCCTATAACTTCCAATAATAGATAAGTAATTCCCCAAATTTAAATGACGTCCATTTTAAACCCTCAAATATTGTAAATTATAAAATAAACCACAGTAAAATGATTTATTCCATTTAAGTCCCTATTTGGCTTTGACTAGTCAAATCTTTGACTTTGGATAATTAATATTGACTTTTGACTAGTTTAAAAAGGGGTGTCACATTTAAGGTGTCCCACAAATAGGTATGTTTATGACCTAAACTCCAACTTTTTAGTCTTTCCATTCAACACGAGTCGAACATCCCCAAGTTTGAATGTTATTCAAGTTTCACATGCATCAATTCTACAATTTCAAAGGAGTCTTAAGAACAGACTTAGAAGGAACTCAATCAAGAACAAATGTAGTTGTCTCCATTGTATATCCTAAAATGAGATAGGTAGAGTTGAGAAACTCATAATCGACTTGATCATATCAAACAAGTGTCGTGTTTCTTCTTTTTGAAACACCATTTTGTTGAGATGTCTCAGAAGCACTCAGTTGAGAAATTATATAATTTTCTGTTAAATTCTCCTTGAATTCTCATAAGAAATATTCGCCATTTCGATCTGATAGAATTTTTTTAATACTTTTACTCAAATATTTTTAGCATCAGCCCGACACTCTTTGAATTTCTCAAAGGCGTCTAATTTTCAAGTCATTAGGTAAATGAATCCAAATCTATAGTTATCATCTGTAAAAGTGATTAAATACTCATAGCTCCTCGTAGGTGTATTAATGAGTCCACACACATCAGAATGAATTAGCTCCATTACTTCTTTGGCTCTATATCATTTTTTTTTTCCAAAAAAAGATCTTTTGGTAATCGTATCTTCCAATCAAGAATAAAAAATCGAAAATGGTTAAACCTCAAGGGAGTTGAAGGGGACCATCTCTTTAGAATATTTGTATTTATGTTAAGGTTGATGTGTCCAATTCTAAGAGCCATAGATATGTATTACTACTTATGAGATGACTTTTTCTTAATGTTTGAAGAAGTAATATTATTTCATTTGTGGAACAATTTGAAATATAATGACTATTTATCAAATATCTAGTACAAATAAGAACTTTATTATTCAAACTGCAAAGTGCATCAGTAATAGATTTTACAGAATTACCTTGTCTTATTAAAAAGAAACAGCAATCACATTCTACTTCATCGGTGGGACATAATAATAGTCTATAAAAATTAAACACCTATCATTATTGAAATAAAAATAGACAATTCCTATGGCTCTTGTCGAAACTACCATTCATGTACCAATTATAACTTTAAACTGGTCTTATTAAGTCTTCTGCTCTCCTAAAGCATTAGTGACTCCAAAATCTACAACCTAGTAATTCATAGAATAAAAAACTGAGCAAGACTCATCATTAAAAAAACTCAGTTATGCTTTTAGCTAGAACTTTAGGACAATCTTTCTTCCAATGTCCCTTTTGATCCCAGTTGAAATACTTGTCTTTTGACTTCTTATCTTCTTTGAGCTTTTTGTTTCTCCCTTGCTTCTTGATGGCTCTCTTTCTCTTCTTACCAACTACACCTTTCGGCTTGGAAAGAGAGGGGCTACCAAACGCTGCATGAGCACTATCACTCTTAGCTATAAGACCACTTTCCACATTTTGCAACTTATTCATTAGCTTAGAGCATTTTTTTTTAATATTATACAAGTGACAGTCTACTGTAAACTGTAAGAACATGCCAGATAAAGAGTTCAACACCATATTAATCTAAGTCTCCCAGTCAATGGTTGCACTCAAAGTCTTCACCAAGTTGAAGTGTGCAATCATAGCCAACATATGACCTCCAAGGGTGTTTTGTGTTTCATGCTGATATTTTATAAGGTATGAATGACTTTAAAATGAGCCCTCCTACTTTAATGCGCAAACATAACCTGAAGGCTCATTATTATGTCATAAGAAGAATTTTGACTTTCAAGATTTAGCTTACATAGATGCCAAAATATCATCTTGTCTGCAAACACTCACTTATCATATGTAGCCCTCTCGGACTTGCCTGTGGTCTCAATAGGTTCCTTAGAACATTGCTCCTCAAGTGCAAAATCAAGTTTATCTACAATAATAAAAATATCTAATTTCGTTTCCAATCCGCATAATTTTCCCTACTTAGCTAGTTTTTTTTTAGAACAATAGAAAATTGGCTAAGAGACATTTTCCTGAAAAATAACAAACATATTGCATATTAAAATTGAGCAGCAAATGACAATTTAGTATATGATGCATGGATACATATGTAGATCCATAAAACTTTAATAATGCAATGACTACTTGATAATTATAATTCAACATGCCATTTTACAGGAAAGGTCATTATTTTCACTGATTAAGGTGGGACCCTCTTATTAGACAAACCATATCTAATAATAAATGCGAGCCTCTATAGGAGGTTCATAGATGCTCTCGATTAGAGTGTCCAACTTTTGTTTATATCTTTAAATACATGAAAATAACTCCATCATCTATAGATGATCTCAAATTATATTTTATTTATACGATCTTACCATAAAATAATCTAATCAAGTAACCTGAACTACTTTGCCTTCCTATAGAGATTCCATTGCATTACCGGCAAGGCTAGGACATTTCATTGCTTATCGATTGACTAGGAGACTGCCTGTTATTATTTAAACAAACACCCCCACTCAATATTTTAGACTAGTGAATTTTATTTTAATAGTTGTCAATGGTTTACATTAATCAAATTAACATACAGTTTAACTCTTATGAACTTCCATTTCAAGATTAATTTAATTTAAATTAAACCAATAGAAGGAAAATCAATGTTCGATGAAATGCATTATATTCTTACAGATTTTCGGAAGGATAATATTTCAAACATTGATCTAAAACAATTGTGATCAATAAACTAATAATCATTTGTGGTTCAAAAGCAGGCTCAAGAATTAAATTTGGCACTAATCGGTCCCAGCCTTCAGCTTAACACTCTTTTGCAAAGAAATTTCCACCAAGCCACCGAAATACTCCACGGTATCCGAAAAATTTCGAATGGGCAGATCTACCGTCGGATCTGCGTGGTTTTGCATGTTTTACTATTAAATTAAATTTTGTACCTTGAATATTAATAATTGTATTATAAAATTAAATTAATTTATATATCTAAAACCCAGCCCAAATTTCAATCTAAACCCTCAGGGGTACTTTTCAAATTGGCCACGTCAACATGTCCATTTTTCACTTTGACCAAAAATTTTAACCATTCACCACAAGGTCCTTTCAATGTATAAAAAACAAAATTACCTTTAAATATATTATACAATTACAAAAATATGGTATTGTTTAAAAGACGATAATACACTTTTTAAGTTATAAAGATTTCAAACACTTCCCAAATTTTAAAACCAAATCACTTTCTTATTTATTTACTCCAACACAGATTAAAACTGTTTCATTTTTCATCTCCTTCAAACCTGAAATCTCATAAATTTATCAAACGCTCAACAAGAAAATATTATTTATAGCCATCACTCGAAATCGGTAAGTATATTAACGTATTTTTAATTTCGCATTCGTTAAATTATTACATTGTTTTAACCTTTAAATCTTATCTCGACATAGACAGAAAAAAATTTACGATCTTAAACGGATCTATAATTGTTTTAACAAAAACGAGAAATTTTTTTTATCTGCATGTATATTTCAGACTGAAATACTAATTCATCTGGGCCGGCTGTTTCGGTCGGCCAAAAAACTGTCGGTTGGCTGGAAACAGTTTTTTACTCATTTTTCCCTTAATTATAATTTAAAAAAAATATATATATTTTCTAATGCAGATATGGAATCAGCTGTAGTATTGGTTTGGTACTTTGATGAATTTGAAATGAATGAAAATGATCGATGGGTCTGGAAATAGACAAGTGAAAGACATGATGTGATTGCAACTGTGATGACATCAAGTACATCGTATGCACAAATGTATCATGATATACATAATAAGATCAACGTCAATCCCTCTGAGTACATCATGGAATTAGTATTTCTATTCAACAACGAGCATGCACCCATTTCAATTCTACCTGTAAATGTTACCTCTGAAGATGAAATCAATGTTTTAATTGAATTGAACCAAAATCACATGACTCCTATTTGTATAACTTTAGCAAAAAATAATGTCCCTGAGAGTGAACCGAAGATCATGATGGAGGGGATCGAAATGTGAATGATTTTTTAGACACAGTGGAGATATCTCACGCGGATGATGTGGTTATTCTCGAAAAAATTGTTCCTCACCATGATCTCACACTGTTACGCACATAATTCACTCGATAGTTCAAGACAATGATAATAAAAATGAATTTACAAATGAGGATTTTATTACTTTATCTCGTCGGAGACATGAGTCGCGTGGGAGCTCACAGCCTAGAACGACTACATGGAACTCTAATTTTTCACGGGTAGTTCTTGATGATGAAAATTTATACGATGAACACTGTTTTAAACAAAGAAAGATTTGCAGGAAGCTGTGCACCGGATTGCTTTAAAACACAATTTTGAGTTTAAAGTGAAAAAAATTGAGCAAGCCGACGTATACAATTATCTGCATTAACGACAGCTGCCATTGGCGTTTATGAGCTACGAAAATGGACATGAATGAGTTTTTTGTAATTCGTAAGTATGCATGGAAACATACTTGCGAAGTGCGTATTCATCGAAATGATTACAGGCAAGCCCGAGCACGGTTCATTGGTCGACAAATAATGCTCAAGTTTCAGGACGTACATTCGACAATACATTCGAAGTATTTCTTCATGGCCCTTGGACAATACATTTGAGGATTTCGAAACGCCATGTAACCCGTAATTTTAGTTGACGGTATAACCCTTAAGGCTATTTATGAAGGCAAGTTGATTATTGCAACATGTCAAGATCCCAACATCCAAATTTACCTACTTGCCTTCGGTATAGTCGATGGAGAGAATGATCTAGCGATGCGTTGGTTCTTCACGAAACCAAGGAAAGGAATTGGAGACGTTAAGAACCTTGCATTCGTAACTGGCCGAGGGTAGTCAATAATAAATGGTATCTCCGAATTCTTTCCCGAGTCACATCACGATTATTGTATGTACATATACAGGGCAACCTCAAGACAAAGTATCGGGGCAGTGGCATCGTTGCATTGTTTAGGAGAGCTCCATAGGCTTACAGTTTTGAAAAGTTTTATGGTCGAAATAGAAAGTAAATCACATGCTGTAAGTGATTATCTAATAGAGATGGGGATCGAACATTGGGCACGATCACATTTTTCAGGACGTTGAACAATGCGGAGCCCCTCAATATGTTATTCAAGAAAGATCGAGAGTTACCAATTCTCGCAATGAATGAGCAAATTTGTAACAAGCTGCAACAATGATTTCATGATCGATGTGAGAAATTACAGAGTTGCACAAGTGTACTAACTCCGATTCAGGAAGATAAACTCTTCAAGACTCTAGAGGTGGCGAGAAAGGTATTGGTGGAACCACGGGATTAGTTTCGCTTCTCTGTGAGATATGAACGTAATATCGGATACATCGTGGACTTGAATGATAACACATGCATGTGTAGAAAGTTTCAGTTGGAGAGTTTTCTATGTACGCATGCAATGGCAGTGGCTTGCATAGAGGATTTTCACCACACACCTTATGCAGTTATTATTTCATGGCTGTTGCTTGGAGAGCGGCGTATGTCGAAACAATATTTCCTCTACCAAATGAAGTTGAGTGGAAATTTTCCGACCATATTTTCCAACTTAACAATTTGTTGCCACCCGAAGTCGGACCATGTACTCCCGGATGTAAACGTATGTCTAGAATACTATCCATCGAAGAATTTTCCCAATCTCGTAAGTGCGGCAGGTGCGGTAGTAGCAGGGCATACACGTTGATTTTGTACAAGTTAGATACATCTACATAACAATTCAACGGATGTGTAATCTCTATTTCATTGATTGTAATTTGTACGTTGCATAATTATTGTAATTTACAATATTTATAATTATTTGATAAATAAATGAACAATTAAATATACAATGTTTACTGATCACATTCGAATTCATACAAATCGTACACTAATTTATTCCTTCAATTTTGTATCCATGATTAATTGATTTCATCAACATTATGTCATATACTCAAAAATTGAATGTACTTTATTGTAAATATGCCACAATCACCTTTGAAATTGAATAATAACGTGTTAGTTCAGTATCGTATAGCTTAAAACTAAGTTTTCAAGTTAAGAAAGTATAAATACTTACGAACTCGACTGTCTTGCCGTCATCGTGTCCCACACGATTACTAGTCTGTTATTCATAATCACATCCGCTCGGGCAGCCATCAAGGGAACAATCACAGCCACTGGCTTCAAGTTAAGCTCGAGCTGGCCCTGTGTCAGACATGAATGGTTGGAATCGTACACATATATAGTGGAATTAGTAAAGATGCTCTCCACGGCAATGCAGTGTTGGTTCACGATCACTAGAATGTATATATGCGTACAACCCTCCCATGGCTTTCCCCCGACATTCGGCCACATCCCTATGACCCACTCGACCATATTTCTAGAAATGTGTACTCATTACCCATAACTTGTAGTGACTGATACTCAATGGTAGTGGCACATACGAACTCGGTACTCAATATGAGTCGACCAGGAATGCCAAATGGTTTTGGATATCTTCGAGCCCGATAGCGCAATAAGTCCATAGCCAAGTCGATGTGCTACATCAGGAAACACCAACAAAAAAAATGGACAAGTTATTTCATTTAATAAACAAGAAACTATGTATACATAATAAATAACAATATGACTATTTCACTTACATCATCGGCGAGCCAAGTTGTCGTAGTGGTGATGTCATGAAACCACTTATAAGCGTTTGAGATCATCCGTCCACCTACAGTGCGGCTAGCTCTGAAAAAAGAAACAGAAAAAATGTTAAAAGAAGCATAGATGAGTTAATGTAGCGTACTTCACTAAAATTATAAAATACTTACATTGGCATAATTCTTCTACATTCCATCTCGAATGCTTTTCATTTGTCATGATCCACATTTTGAAAGAGATTGGGGTACGTCCTATCAATGAATGTACTCCTCTTCACCTCAGCTGTGAAGGGAGATACGACGTACTGTGACGAAAATCTCGGGCTCTTGCCGACCACCTGCTCAGGTACGTCAACAGCACGCCTCTTTTCCTTTGTCACGACTAGCGTCCTCTCCTCCTCCGTCGTCGGGGCCATCCCCTTCGCCTCGGGCACCCCTTTATCCTCTATCATCAGGGCCACTCTCTCCGACGAAAATGTAGCATCTGGCAACGACGATGATTGACTCTGATCTCTATTACCCTTTCTGTTACCCTCTCCATCGCCCCGTCTATCACATCCTCGTATTCCTGATATATCGCCTCGAGGCACTACGACCTCCTCCTCAAGGTCTAATATATACATCCGAGGGTAGCTTGTCTCTCCTTACCTCGTAAATCCGCAACACATACACTTATTATATATAAATTTAGTATAAAAATTTTTTAAAGTCGATTATATTAAACATTTATCTACACTGCTAAGAGCAATTCATATGTATTGTACTTATGCACGGACCCCTTATGCTTGGAGTGTGATATGGTGAAGATGTGTACGGTGTCCTCAATACATCATTGGTCCCACAAATAGTTGTTGAACGCATCGATGTCGTCAACAACTTCCAAATGAAAAATGTCGATAGTAGTTTTGTTGTGATGACACTTCATCACGCTCTCAAGGATGTAGACCAGTCCAAACTTCAATCTATTCAACATCTGGTCACACTCTCTGATCACGCCCATCAACTCAAGTAGAAACACCGTCCCCTGTCCTTGGTAAGAGTTCACTAGGTGCCGTTAGATTGATCTAGATTATATGTTAGTTTGACCTTATTGGGGAATTATGCTAATTAAACCAATATGTCACTTTTANCGTAATTAACTAACAAGTACTACTTTACGTGTGAAATTAATCTATTAAAAGTAACAAATCACTTTTTAATAGTTTCTAGATGATTAAGCATACAATTCAATTTTAGTCCTAAATTTGAATACCTCAATTGTATTATGGAAAGCAATAAACAATGAATACCGATATGATAACGAAGAAACCCAACTGGGTAAAAACTCTGGGACCAAGCTACATACCTCCACTATAGACAATGTGTGTTACAGTTCAATTTCGACTAGCTCCACCAGCTGTCGTAAACCCCGCAACTCCAAGATTTGCCGTTCCTTCCAGACTCACGATCTTCTATCGTAGATACTATCTAGCCAACCTGCTAGATTTCCCAATCTACCTCCAGCTTCGAAGATCCGTTGTAAATTCTAGACTCACAATCTTCTACCAAGATTTGTTGTATCAGTCTTACAATCTTCTACATACGTCTCTTTAAAGTGAATACCCAGGAATCTCTATTCCTATTCTTCTTCCTGCGCTTGAATCCCTTCCTTAAAGTGTTAAGGAAGCCATTTGTTTTGGATTAACGAACCTTGATGTTTTCCCGAAACTCGGTTGCTGGATCACAAGAATGATGTGAACGTATCAATCAATGAATTGCCTCTTGGATCTCTCTAACAATGAAATGAAAGTGTTTTGCAATTGTAGCACAATGAAGCAACTTGTTGAAATTCGTCCCTAATATTTGTATTTATAGTTGGGGATGCTTAGGTGTTATGGGTGGTGTAAAACTCTTTAAAATCACGAATTAGATCTGACCGCATAATTACGTTGCTCGAGCGAGGGTGATGTCGCTTGAGCAAAGGTGAGACGAAAGGCGGCGCGATAATGTTACTGTTTCTACCTCTCAAGCATGAGTTAGGTGAGCAACTTGTTGACCTATGATTCAATATAACTCCACTTATGTTGATTATAACAAACAATACACTTATATTTCTAATAAATCTTATTTCTTGAGTTTTTCATGAATAAATCTTCTTAAGTACTCAAAGGCTCAAATCGTCATCCGTTGAAGAACAAACAATCAAAAGAGATTCGAAGAAAACAAGAACCTTGAATATTAGAGTTTAGAAGTTGTTTATCGAAACTTCAATTTATATGTAAAGGTATTAACTCATCGATTTTAGTAAGTGCATAAGTCTCAAACTATTTCTCATAATTCATCACTTGCATCAAAATGTTTTTGATATAAAAATGATTTTGGAAAAATGAACATTTTGATTTAGAAAATTAAATTTCAAAATCTATATAAACCGATCGACCGATAGATCAACTGAAATAAACACCGATCGACCGATTGATCAACCGAAGTGTCAG
>CAIGRB010175033.1:0-17748 GCA_903798255.1 Fraxinus quadrangulata
AAATTATCATTTTAACCTTTTAAAGTCGATCAAAATTGTTGTCAAAGTAAATTATTTGATCAATTAACGGTCAAACAACAGAAACCATCTAATTGGATTTCATCTCCAAAATTTTGAAATTTTTGATATCGTAGGTGACACAAATAAAAAATTTGAGTAAAGTTTGTTTTAAATGAAAGATTCGATATCGCCGCTGCTATTATCTCTTAATAATAATTCATAACAAAATTCTTTCTTCAATCATATGATAGGCAAGAGTAAATCTTCATTGGCCCGCGACAAAGACTGCATTAAATTTTCCGATTTGTCTTTAAGCTGGAATTGATTGGGAAATGGAGTGAGGTGTCAACTCAAGGGCCCCTACAATTAATTTGGCTACCACACGTGTATCTTGATAACAACTATTTAAATTCGACCCCTACCAATAAAAAATAAAATAATTTCAAATTCTTAAAAAGTAGTTCGCCTCATAAATTAATAATTGTTAAGTTAAATCACTCTATGGAGCAAAACCCCGTGAATGAAAAGAAAATTCAAATGGAGTTTGGACCTTTTCAAAACTAACTATTTTTGCTCATTGAAGCTCAACAACTTCTTTTTAAACTTTATACCATTGAAAACAAGACGAATACATCTTTACATTATTTATATTTTCAACACGTCCTAATGAATAAAGAGGACATTTACTTTTAAACGGAAATTTATTAATATTACTTCATAATCTATATGGCATAAATTATCCTATGAGGACACGATTGGAACACATGGATGATCAAAACGACATCACTACATAATAGAAGTTGGATAAGTTACGCTTTGTATGAACGAAATTATAGTATAACTCTTCTCAGATTCTATGAGAAGCTGGCCAACCTTTAGGCTCGAAGAAAAAGAACCATGGCCAATGTAGCCACCAAACAAAGTCTTGTAGTCAAAGCTAAACATTATAAAAGAATTGGATCTTAAACTAACTCGAGTATTTGCAAGACCAAAACCTAAGCATGTTGGTTCCAAGCTCTAACTAAAGTCGGACCAAATCAAATTCGAGGGCTAATAAAATTCTAGACGTGAAATTATATGATTTTACACGCACTAAAAACCCCGAGTGAATTCAATCAGAATAGTTCATTTTTTAATTCTTATACTTAAAATCAATCGATTTTAATAAGAACTGAACTGATCGGTTCAATTCAGTTGTGGTCCAGTTCAAATGATTTTGACAAAAAAATGTCTATCCTAACTTTTATTCATCATTCATATTTATCACGCGGACTTGTTTGTCTCCTATTATTGGGAGAAAAATGGAATAATGAATAGTATTTTTTGGAGAACGTATTGTTGAAATTTAATGTAATTTTATTGGTTTGTATGTAGAATATTTTATTTGGTGAATATGTGATGAAAATTTTTACTATAACAAATAATATTTTAGATTAATGATAGACAAACGGGTACAGGGGCAAAAACAATTAAATTGGCATCCAGTTGTTACAAAAAAAGAATAAAAAATTAAAAATTAAAATCCCATACCCAATAAACAAACATGTCGGCATCAATTGGGCTATATTCCCACGTCACCACCTCTGTTCCTCCATAGACCATCTTGATACGTCATTAGCTGAACCTTCCAATCTGGCAACACTCAAACTCCCTATCAACCAATCAAATATCACCACGTGGAACCCCTATAGTTAGGTACATACCCCAATTTCCCGTGTATAAATACTGCACTTCATGTTCTTGAATTTCACTTTAATTTCGGAGAAAATGGCCTCAAATTACTATTCTGCCACTGGCGCCATATTTTTGCTTTACTTCATCTTCTTCGTCTCTTCTTCAATGGCTGCTTTAGTGAAAGAACAGCCCCTTGTGTTGAAATACCACAGAGGCCCTCTTCTAAAGGGAACCATCACTGTTAATCTTATCTGGTATGGCAAGTTCACACCCATCCAGCGCTCCATAATTGTTGATTATCTGCAATCCATCAACTCTGTGAAGGCTCCACAACCGTCTGTTACAACATGGTGGAAAACTACGGAGAAGTACAAGGGTGGTGCCCTCGGATCATCTACGCTCGTAGTAGGGAAGCAAATTCTGGAAGAAAACTATTCTTTAGGGAAGTCTCTCACGAACTCCAACATACTTGTCCTGGCGGCTAAGGGCGGGAATTTAAGCGGGACAATTAATGTTGTTTTGACGGCGAAAGATGTTGCCGTTGATGGGTTTTGCATGAGTCGTTGCGGTGGACATGGATCGACCGGCGGAGTGACCCGGTTCGCATATGCATGGGTTGGGAATTCGGAGACACAGTGCCCGGGTTACTGTGCATGGCCGTTTCATCAGCCCGTTTATGGGCCGCAAACGCCGCCGCTGGTGGCGCCAAACGGCGACGTTGGCGTTGACGGGATGGTGATTAATTTGGCAACTGTTTTGGCGGGTACCGTGACGAACCCGTTTAACAACGGGTATTTCCAGGGCCCACCAACGGCTCCATTGGAAGCGGTGACGGCTTGCAGAGGCGTTTTCGGGTCGGGCGCTTATCCGGGTTACGCCGGCTATGTTTTGACGGATAAGACCACTGGAGCTAGCTACAATGCGCATGGTGTGAACGGTCGGAAGTACTTGCTCCCGGCGATGTGGGACCCACAATCATCCAAATGTTCAACACTTGTTTGATAAATATACGGACGCAAAATTTGGAAGAGTTTGGATTTGCAAATTTGGTTGGTGGGGTGGGGAGATTGGGGGTGTGGTCAATTTTTAATTCAGTTTAAATTCTCTTTTCATTGAAAACCCTGAAATTAAAAAAAAAAAGTGTAATTTATGATGGAAAAGTAAGTAAAAGTGTAAGCGTCCAATGAGTATTTTTATATAAAATTATAATTTGTACGTGAAGTTATTGTCATATTATTTAATGCATATAATTTTGTTGAACAATGTGATCATTAACCACGAGTGGAGCTAAATGTCATTATTCGTATAGATAACAAGAAAACAAAAAAATTAACATTATTCTCAATAAAATTGCGTAAAATACTTGAATTTACTAACAACATGACATTTCAGTGGAACATATAATTTTACTAACGATATCATATTCTTAATTTATCCTCAGTTATCCCTGTTGTTAAGGGATAAAAATCTCACATTGAATAAAAATAAAAATATAGATCAATTTATAAATGATTGAATTACTCTTTTTAATAAGATTGACATTTTGAGATGAAACTCCAAATCTTAACATAATATTAGAGCACGTTAAGTTCAAACGAACAATTCGATTCGATTAAGACTCAAGAAAATGAGCACACGAATTACAAGATTTGTCTCCTCAAAACGAGCCACTATCTTGTGGGTGCATGTTAAGAGATAAAAATTTTACATCAAATAAAGATGAAAATATAGACCAATTTATAAATGATTATATTACTCTTCTTAATAAAGTTGACCTTTTAAGATGGAACCTCAATTCTTTACACCCGTCTCCATTTATTAGTATGTATTCTCTCTCTCTCTCCGGATAATTCTCATTTTTATTGGATGACACACATTCATCTTAAAATCCTCGTATCATATTCATTAGTGCGTGTTCGAAACATGCATGTACATGAGGTGCAAGTTGCTGGAAACGCTTTGTTTATTGGGTGGCAGGATGTTGATTTGTGCAAAAATTGATTATGCCTTCGGCTTTAACAAAGTATTGTTGTTAGTATATGTCACTATTAAGTCTCCCAAATCTACAGTTGTATAGACATATCAACAAATCAAAATATATTTCAATCATGCTATATGTACATCTTTTTTTACATCAATTTTCCCACATACCGTCAGACAAGATATAGCCAAAAAAATATACACTTAGCGAAATTCAATATATTTTTAATCATGAATTGGTTTAACTAACTAATACTGTTGGGTTACGTATCCATTTATTGACAGCTGTTTAGCTATGAAAATGGTGGACCAACTACATAATTTTGTTCATTTAATGCTTCTAATTCTTATCAAACTTGTCGACTGCAGATTTTAGAGCCTATATTCTGTTTGTTTGATATTAAGGGCTAGAAAAACTTGTAGATGAAAGTGACCTAAGATAGCTTCTTCGAGAAGCTTTTCTGCAAGAAATAGAAGTAAAAACATAAGCCCCACCAGATGAACCCTAGAAAAAAGATGAATTGGTCTGATTCCAAAACTAATTCATAATATTTTAGTCATTTTAAGATGGAAAGACTCGTTTTTGGGGTAAATTCCGTCCCTCCCTAGAACTTGTTCTGGTTAAAGGAATGAGCAAATTTGAGGGGTTTAAAGTGAAATAGCTACTAGTATAGTAGAATTAAAGAGACAGAATTGACAAAGAAGTTTTGGAGTGAGTATGATAATTGAAAGAAATGAAAAGATGGGGCATCAAGGCCACAGAGCACATTCAAGGTTACCATGGATATTCCTTTTCTGCATCCCATTATCGCTGAAACAAAGAGAGGAGAATATTTAGTACATTTGACACACAGTATTGGACTAAGACCATACAAGAAATGAAAATTTATCCTTTTTCTTTATAATCATGCCCGTGTCATTCAATTAACCTAATAAATGCAAAGAGAGTGACACGATAAGAAAACTTGCTTTTGATTTACATAATATTAAAATGTAAGTTAGTGCTCGCGTATAATTTCAATTCATATACATCCCATCATTTAGCTATGGATGTTGGACAAATTACTAGCCGAACAAGCAGCTCCTGAGTATAAATAAAAATAAGGTCGGAAATGTTCCATTCACCCCCCTAAAATAAATGCAATACAAGTACTGCACAGCGTTCCTGCAGATGTAACCCAATAAGAGAAGAAAAATCAACCATCATAATCACAAAAATTAAGCAATAACATTCCATTAAAAACTCCAATCCATAACTAATCACTTCTAAAGCCTGCGCAAGTCATACAAACAGAAAGACGAACGTATTCAATGGTCGACTACATACTCCTAGAGCAAGCACATCTCAATCAAAATCTCAAGGCCTAGAAGTAAGGGCTGTATCGCATAGGTGTTCTGAACCTGGGAACCTTCCTGCAATGCAAAAGACAAACATTTGTGACAAGTAATTTTTGACGGAATAATGCCAAAGTATGCTTTCAGCCTCGGGTTTCTCCCCTCCCCTCCCATCCCCCACTTAAAAACTCCAAATAGTCCCTTTTTATCTCAATCTCTCCTCTACCCCCCTTCATGGGCCCTTTTTCCTTCAATTTTCTGCTGCAACAGTGTTGGTAGAGCAGGTAACTATTGATTTTGGTATTACATTAGGGCCAGTTTGGAATAAAGTATTCTCAGAACATTTATTATTTGAAGGGCCCCTTTAATTTCTTCTTTTTATTTATTAACCTAGAATTTTTTTTCTTAATCTTATAAAGTCGAAGTTCTCAATTATTTATTTATTTTTTCTAATCTTATAAAATTGAAGTTCTTATTAGCTTACTGATCTATGTTCTATTCTCCCTGCACTATTTTTAGTTGTTGACAGATTCAATTTGATGTGTCTGAGCACCATTTTTTCCTTTGCCTTTCCATAATGCATGAAACTATTTAGTTATTTTAGCTATTTAGTTGTGTAAATCAAGCTCAGATAAGATATGAATTCAATTTACCCCTTTCTTCTGTAGATTTTTAACTTGATGTGTGAAAAAACCGAGAGTCATGCTTATGCATCTTAAGCAATGATCATTACTTCGCTGGTAAAGAATGCCTATGGCTGAGGAAGCAGAAAAATGACTCGAATAGGATCCCACCCCTCCTAACCTTATAATTCTAGAACCACCGTCATTTTATAATAAACAAATCCAGAGAATGATGACTTGTACCCATATCCATAAGGAGAATAGAAAATTGGAGCAGGTATGTATGGTGTCCTGGAACGATAACCCATGTGGGGGTTGGCACGCCGTGGCCGAAATTGCTTCATGCCAGGAATGTTGGTCCTCTTGGCCGATATCTGGAACAATACTTGAAGAAATTTAACAATAGGAGAATCGAATGACCATTAAATTTCCATAATCACAAGGTTCAGTATCCTTATTCACATGGTTGGTCCATGTAATAAATGCAGCGAACAAATATATGCAATGTAGCTAACCTTCAATTGGCGACCATGAAGTTCAGATTCATTCAGAAGAATAGCCTGTTCAACAGCTTCTGCCTCAAGAAACTCGACATATGCATACCCTTTTGGTTGCCCATACTTGTTAGTCCGAATAGTTACTCTATTAACAGTCCCACATGACTGGAAATGCTGCTGCACTTCCTCTGGGGTACATGAATAATCCACCTACAAAGCAAGTTTCATTGTCGAAAAGAAGCTACACCAAAAGGGTCGGGAAAAAGAACACTATGAGTGTGCTGGTATGTGTCTACTGAATACATGTAGGTGTATTTACCCACATTAAAGCTGAAGTAAGTTGTAAGGAATATGTGTGAGGCAACCTACGCACTCATCAGTTTTGTGCCAGAAAACAACAAATTGAGTACGGAAAAATAAGTAAATAAATAAAAATCTTCAAAAGCAACGTAAGCATTATGAGAAATTGAAACCAATGTTTGCTAAGATAATGAAATCAACAGCATTTTATTAATGACTGGAAACATAAATGGAAAAAATGTGAAAAATAATTTTTCAGAAAGAAATGACTTTTGACCATATATATAGAAGTAAAAGGTAAGTATCCAAAGTATCCAAGTCATAGAAACAAACACAAGTAGACTCAATCTAGAAGCAAAAAAGAGGGAATTCTATTAACACATAATTGTAAGCAAAACAGTGAAAAGCTGAAAAGTAAATGGCCGGAGGCAGAAACATTGTGCATACGCGCAGACAGCCAACTTCTATGGTTCATGACATATTCATATATAAATAATAAATGGAGTATGCAGACACAAAACCCATCCTATTCTTGCTATTATAGAAGAGGAATGAATACATAGTGCTAGGAACAGTTTTTTGAAAGGGTCAAATTGATATAAAAGTAAACTAACTTGTTCCAAAAAGGACAAAAATAACAGCTCATCTACACAAAGCAGACTTAGCCCCTATTTGAAACCCATTTTGGGTGGAAAAAAAATTTTGAAATAGTGATTGATGGAAGATTGTGTAGTTAAAAAGTAAGGAGAATTTTTGGGTTTATGTGTAATATTATTTTATTGATAGAATGTGTGGTTGAAATGAAGAATGAGAAATAGAATGAAAAAAAAAAAATGGGATTCAAACAGGGGCTTAAAATATTTTATTTCAATTAAAAAAGTTCATTTACCGTTAGCATCTCCAAAAGACTCAGCCCCTGTTTGACACCCATTTTGGGTTTAAAAAAATTTTTGGAATAGTGATTGATGGAAGATTGTGTAGTTAAAAAGTAAGGAGAATTTTTGGGTTTATGTGTAATATTATTTTATTGATAGAATGTGTGGTTGAAATGAAGAATGAGAAATAGAATGAAAAATAAAATGGGTTTCAAACAGGTGCTTAATAGAAAGATGCCAAGATTATGGCAGCAGTGAAAGTTACCAAGGACTAAATGTAAAGTTCTCTTAAAACAACTTCAACTTGTTGATGCAGAAGCCTTACATTGCCAACAAAGACTGAGCGAGAATCCACTTCTTCCTTATTTGCCTGATTAGCTGCAGCAGCAGCAGGATCTGGTTGCAATAAAAGAAATACATAAATCCAAAAGGAATTGTTAAGGAAGGTAATACAAAATGGTATCTATTGACGACAATGATGTTATCACACAGACGCTGTCGCTTAGACAAGGGCATCATACTACTCACATAGTTAAAGACTTCATCAATCCTCATTTTTATCTCGACTTTATATATATAACAACACTATTAAACAATGTGCTGCTCATATAAAGGAAATAAGTCTTAAAATATTTTGGACCAGTCAAGGTCTCAAGGTCCATACTGCCAGAGGCATGACCACTGCAGTGTATTGTGGTGAAGCTCACTAACAGATGTAATCAAGTAGTGTCTGCCAATAAGTACTGGAAAGGCTATCTCGAACAAAAGACACTAACAAATATAAGGCGTAGTTCAGTTAAAATTAATTACAAATTGATCTGCAAAAGTAAGCCTTATTCATCAGATGCTCTCACAGCCCGCCCACCAACCCAGCCAAAAAAATAATAATCTAAAGCAATATGCAGCAAGTATACGTCCAAACAAATGAAAATGGTAGGAAGTACAACTGACACAACAATTAGGTAGTGTAAACAAGTTCAAGATATTTATTCTACAACTTGGCAGAAAAACCAAGCAGATTCAGAAACTAATACTTGGCGAGAACAATATATCGAGAATATTAATAATAACAATGAGACGTAAAAAGAGAACATAATCAGCATGTTGAAATACATAGGATCACAACATCACATCTTAATCTAGAACCACAAAAGAAAACAAGAAAAAACAGAAAGATCAGAGATTGCAGGAATTTGAAATAAATAAACACAATTAGATATAAAATTTCATTAACACTGAGTGGTCAATAATAGCAGTCTTATTTATATGTAAAAATCCTAATGAGAATAGAAAACCTTTCTAACTTGAAGATTAACAATACAACAAGAAGATAAATCATATTTACTTCTTAAATTTACGGCTAATAAAATAAATTATATTTGTATTGTGATCTCATTCATATCTAAAAGGGTTTAAACAACCTTCATCTTGTAGGATAAATTTGGCATCAATTCAATGTTTCGACTCTCAAAAGGGTAAGTTCGTTCACGTGCTTCGAATTTGATACTCCTTGTTTAGCCCTTATAGACTAATCATCCAGTTATCAATTTTTCTAACATAGTAAAGAATTTTTTTTTCTCTATTTGAAGAAATAAAATTAGTCTTAGATGGAGCCATTCCGAGATTTAATCCAGAATGGATATAAATCTAAATTAAAATGCTAAGCTACATTCGTTTTCCTCATTTTCCATGTACATTACATTATGCTGCACCTCTTTTCTTGCCATGAAGATGCATTCTTTTCAAATCAACAACTAAAAAAGAAATACACCTATAATTCTAATTCAAACAACAAATATAGAAATAAGAAATTTGTGCGTGGGAGAATACAGGAGCATCTAAAATGGAATAATTGGGAGTGACCTTGAACGGCGCCCATTTCTTGCTCAACTTTAGACTGCATTTCACGGAGAGCGGCGGCTTCGTCCTCCATCTCCTTAAGCCTCTTCTTCATATCATCTAGCTCCTGAGCAGTGCCCACCGATACACATATACACACACGTATACATGTATAAAATTAGGGTTTTTACAGGATAGCGAAAATAAATCCAAAAGAATGAAATCGCAGAAAAAGAAAATTGAGAGACAGATAAAGAGAAATATTACAACGGCAGATCCGCCGTCTGCTGCCGCCATCTCGACGTCGCCCTCCTCCATCGGTCGCTCTCTGACTCTTTCCCCCTCTCTCTATCTTTCCCGTACAAAATTAATAATTCTTGAGAACTGTACAAAGCATTATAGTTCTGTCCCTCAACTATTGATGCNGAAAATAAATCCAAAAGAATGAAAGCGCAGAAAAAGAAAATTGAGAGACAGATAAAGAGAAATATTACAACGGCAGATCCGCCGTCTGCTGCCGCCATCTCGACGTCGCCCTCCTCCATCGGTCGCTCTCTGACTCTTTCCCCCTCTCTCTATCTTTCCCGTACAAAATTAATAATTCTTGAGAACTGTACAAAGCATTATAGTTCTGTCCCTCAACTATTGATGCCAACTTATTCTGGTCCTTCTCAGGCTCACTACACAAAATTACACAACTCGTTTGGAAAATGGTGATATTTTAATCCTAGTCTTGCTTGTCTCTTAAAAATTCCAATTGATGACACGATGAAAGCCAACTCCTCCAATTTTGTTATTATCTTAGCGAGTAAAGAATAAGCCCTTGTTTGGCTCTGTTTTTCAAAAAATATATTTTTCAAAACTCATTTTCAATTATACATTTCTTATAAAATAACGTAACACGTAAGCTTAAATATTTATTTATTTTTTATTAGTTGCACATTCTCTAAAAAATTGTTATTTCAAATTCTCATTTTAATGAAACCCAACTAGGGATAAATGTAAATATTGTGGGCCAAATTGTAGTAAGAAATAACTATTATTTTAGTAAATAGAATCGTATGGTCTAAATTTAATTATTAAATCGAACCAATTCAATTTTCATTAGGTTCGATTTAGTTCCGTATCACAATTACATTTCTTAACATTACAATAACACTATTTTAGTCTGATTTAATGACATGTTCAATCTTAACTTTTACAAAAAATTACATTAACTCTTACAAAATAACGTTGTCAAATTTTAAAATGTACAAATAACAAATTGTCTAATAAGATCAATTCACTAATACATACAAATTACCTAAATCAAAGTGGTGAAAATTCAATGAATATGGCATAAAAATGGTACAATAAAGAGAAGTGCAACCGTTCTTCTTTGATTCTTTGAGAACCTACATAATGATTGAGAAAAACTTAGGTTGCTCAATTTTGATTACTTGAATTACAAAGTTGGATTTGGGTAGACAACAGAAAAATGATATTTTAGACTCATTTAATTGGCAACTGAAACAAGAAAATGATATTTTTGGGTTCAATTAGGGTGTGTTTGTCTCCCATTATGTAACATTAACTAGAAAAATCTTCATGTTATCAATTAATAAATTATTCATTTTATTGATATATTAATAACCTTTCTAAAGTAATAAATTTTCTCAATCCTAATATCATTTTATAAAATTTTTACTGTAACTCTTATAATAGCAAAGTCCCTATGACTGAGATAATCGTTTTCATATTAATGTTACTTTACACAAACTTTTGTTTACCTAACTATAAAATTGTTTTCACAAGAGCTCAATTACAAGGTTGTGCATTTGCTCTGGTAAATGCACACTTGTAAATTTAGGGTTGGGTATGGTCCGATTCGATTCGATGTTAAATGTAATCGAATTGAATCTGAATTTTCTGATGTTTAGTAAATGAAACGGTTGGGTTCAAATTTAATTATGAAATTATTTGGGTTCGGTTCCATTTGGTTTGGTTTGTTCGATTCTCGGGCTCTGTATAATAATTGATTTTTTAAATATTTAGAACAATGCTTCATTAGTTCAAATATGACATGTTCAATCATAACTTTTACAAAATAAAGTAGTCAGATCCCATGATATTTTTTGCGCCTCTCTTTATTGAGTTCTTTGTAGATTTGACTGTTGAAATCATAGGTAGAGAAAGATAACAAGTTCATAATAATAGAACGACAGAAACGACACTACGATAGAATAGGAGATTTGAGTAAAATTTAGGTAAATTTGATTAAGTCATTTGATTAAGTTGGGTTTAGCTGGAAATTAGAAATAGTAAAATCATATTTTGAGTTTAGGTTAAATTAATTAGTTTGTAAATTTATTTAGAAAAACTAAAATAATTGGCGTATTTAAGAATAAACATTTCTTGGACTCATCTCCGAGATGCTTTGTCATGCGGGATGTTTATTCCCCACCTCGCTAGATGATTATTTCTGGCATTACGAGATGCTTATTATTCGCCTCTCACTATCGTCGAGTCATTCCGAGGCCACTTTGTAAAACTTTGATAGTTCAAGAGTTATTCGCAAGATGTTTATTCGTTTTCTTCCCATATGCTTATTCTTGCTTTCGCGAGATGTTTATTTGTCGCCTCTCACTATTGTCGAGTCTAATTATAAGACCTCGTGTATTCGAGGCCAACTTATAAGATTCCGACAGGTCGAGATCTATTCGTAGGATATTTATTTCCCGTCTCGCCATATGTTTATTCCTAGCTTCGCCATATGCTTATTCCTCGCCTTCACTATCATCGAGTCTAACTATAAAATCTCATCTTTCCAAGACTAGCTTATAAAATTTTGATAGTTCGAGAGCTATTCGTAAGATATTTATTCCCCGTCTCACTAATATTCCTGGTTTCGTGAGATACTTATTCTTAGCCTCTCTCCATCATCTAGCACATCTATAAGATCTTGTCCTTTCAAAGATAGCTTATAAGTTTTCAATAGTTCAAGACGAGTCACCTGCTCGATGTTTATCCTTCGGTCTTTGAGATGCCTCACCAAGCTGGACTATGGCAAATAGCTCATCATGCCTTTGCATTAGATATATCATAGCTACATTTATATTCAGAGAGCTCATAATGCCTCTACTTCAGCTACATCACATTTGCTTACCTTTTGAAGTATTGCTTCTACTTCAGCTATGCCACAGCTTCAAAGAGCTTATATTATCCCCTGCATGGATGAACCATCCACCATGCAGAAAGCCCTTTATATAGATGCAACATCCACCATGCAAGGATGTCATTTATCGCTTCGGCGGAGTAAGTATACAACATCCTAACGGGAGAATACCTTGAAACCTACGAAGCTGACCTTTATGTCCAGAGCTCTGTTATTCACATTCAGAGCATTGCTTCTGCTACTTATGTCCAGAGTATCGCCTCTACAACTTATGTTCAGAGTATCGCCTCTGCATCAACTTATCACAGCTTCTGCTATTTATATTTAGAGTATCGCCTCTAATACTTATGTTCTAAGCATTGTCTCTATTTACTTACATTCAGAGCATCGCCTCTACAACTCACATTCACCTTTGCTACTTATGTCCAGAGTATCACCTATGCTACTCACATTCAAAGCATCGCATGTGCTACTTATGTCCAAAACATCGCCATCGCCTTTACTAATATATTCAGAACATTACATCTGCATCAGCTTATCACAATTGCTTACATCCAGAGCATCGCCTCTACTACTTATATTCAAAGCATTGCCTCTGCTACTCACATTCAGAGCATCACCTCTGCTACTTATATCAAGAGCATCGCCATCTCCTCTGTTACTTATATTCAGAGCATCGTCTCTACTACTTATGCCCACAACCTTATCTCTGCTATTTATGTCCAGAGCATCGCCTCTGCTACTCACATCCAGAGTATCGTCTCTGCTTCAGCTTCATCACAACCACTTATATTCAGAGCATCATCTCTACCTAAAAGTCCACATATTATATAAATATCCATACATGTACTTGGGGGACTATTATGATACTGGTATTTTAGTATCTTTACATTATTACTACTAGCATATGCATTATATTATTGTTGCAAAGTACGTACTTCACATCACTGCTAGCATATCATGATACTATTTTTATTACAACAAGTATGTATGTCACGATATCTACATTATAATTTTATTATCGACAACATATGATCTACTATAATACATGATATGATCTCTGCTTATTATATCTTGGAAAATTTTGATATGTCATTATTCACTTTATAGTCATGAGTAATTTGAGGGGTAAATGTACCCTAAATTTATTTTGTATATGTGCAGTGGATATATTATAGTGTATTACAAATGAGATGTTGCCAAAATTTTGACAAATTATATGTAACATCTTTTGAGGCAATCTGTAAGTCTTCGCTTATTCAGGCTCGCACGGATATTTTCGAAGCAATTCCCTTTATTTCGAAATTTGATCCGCATATGAATGTACGACTCATATTTGGGGGACTATTATTACACTTGTAAATTATGTGGCATGAGCATGGTTGAGAGGATCTCACAAATGTCGACGTGACGTCAACTGTTTAATTGATTTGACCTATTTAATTAAATGTTTAATCGCACAAAACGTCTCTACGTTTGGTATGTAGTGTGTAAAACGTCCATACATTTCAAATTTTTATATTTTCACCCGTATTTCAATGTTTTATTGCGGAAAATGTTATTTTTACTTATTTTTAACATAAAATGACCAATATATCCTCCTATATAAATAAAATAAAAATAAAGAATAAAGAATAAATTGCAATCTTATTCCTAAACTTTTTAAAAATGCAAATGAGTACAAAATTTATGAAAATATTAAAAGAAAATAAATCCAAAAGAATGAAATCGCAGAAAAAGAAAATTGAGAGACAGATAAAGAGGAATATTACAACGGCAGATCCGCCGTCTGCTGCCGCCATCTCGACGTCGCCCTCCTCCATCGGTCGCTCTCTGACTCTTCCCCCCTCTCTCTATCTTTCCCGTACAAAATTAATAATTCTTGAGAACTGTACAAAGCATTATAGTTCTGTCCCTCAACTATTGATGCCAACTTATTCTGGTCCTTCACAGGCTCACTACACAAAATTACACAACTCGTTTGGAAAATGGTGATATTTTAATCCTAGTCTTGCTTGTCTCTTAAAAATTCCAATTGATGACACGATGAAAGCCAACTCCTACAATTTTGTTATTATCTTAGCAAGTAAAGAATAAGCCCTTGTTTGGCTCTGTTTTTCAAAAAATGTATTTTTTAAAACTCATTTTCAATTATACATTTTTTATAAAATAACGTAACACGTAAGCTTAAATTTTTATTTATTTTTTATTAATTGTACATTCTCTGAAAAATTGTTATTTCAAATTCTCATTTTAATGAAACCCAAATAGGGCTAAAATATTGTGGGCCAAATTGTAGTAAGAAATAACTATTATTTTAGTAAATAGAATCGTAGGGTCTAAATTTAATTATTAAATCGAACCAATTCAATTTTCATTAGGTTCAATTTAGTTCCGTATCATAATTACATTTCTTAATATTACAATAACACTATTTTAGTTCGATTAATTACATGTTCAATTTTAACTTTTACAAGAACATTACATTAACTCTTACAAAATAACGCAGTTCAATTTAAAAACATACAAATAACAAGTTATCTAATAAGATCAATTCACTAATATATACAAATTACCTAAATCAAAGTGGTGAAAATTCAATGAATATGGCATAAAAATGGTACAATAAAGAGAAGCGCAACCGTTCTTCTTTGATTCTTTGAGAACCTACATGATGATCGAGAAAAACTTAGGTTGCTCAATGAATTACAAAGTTGGATTTGGGTAGACAACAGAAAAATGATATTTTAGACTCATTTAATTGGCAACTAAAACAAGAAAATGATATTTTTGGGTTCAATTAGGGTGTGTTTGTCTCCCATTTTGGGAAGAAAAATAGAGTAATAAATAGTATTTTTTGAAGAATGTGTGGTTGAAATCTAAAGTAACTTTATTGATTTGTGTGTAAAATATTTTATTGGGTAAATGTGTAATGGAGAATCTTACTGTAGCAAACAATGTTTCGAAAAAATGGTAGACAAACAGGAGCTTAATTAGTTGGTAAATTTATTTAGAAAAAGTAAAATAATTGGCGTATTTAAGAATAAACATTTCTTGGACTCATCTCCGAGATGCCTTGTCATGCGGGATGTTTATTCCCCACCTTACTAGATGATTATCCCTGACGTCACGAGATGCTTATTATTCGCCTCTCACTATCGTCGAGTCATTCCGAGGCCACTTTGTAAAACTTTGATAGTTTAAGAGTTATTCGCGGGATGTTTATTCGTTGCCTCCCCATATGCTTATTTCTGCTTTCGCAAGATGTTTATTCATCGCTTCTCACTATTGTCGAGCCTAACTGTAAGACCTCGTGTATCCGAGGCCAGCTTTTAAGACTCCGACAAGTCGAAAGCTATTCGTAGGATATTTATTTCCCTCCTCGCCATATGCTTATTCATGGCTTCGCGAAATGCTTATTAGCCTTCACTATTATCGAGTCTAACTATAAATCTCGTCTTTCTAAGACCAGCTTATAAAATTTTGATAGTTCGAGAGCTATTCGTAAGATGTTTATTCTCCCTCTCACCGATATTACTGCTTTCGTAAGATACTTATTCTTAGCCTCTCTCTATCATCTAGCACATCTATAAGATCTTGTCCTTTCAAGGATAGCTTATAACTTTTCAATAGTTCAAGACGAGCCACCTGCTCGATGTTTATCCTTCGGTCTTCGAGATGCCTCACCAAGCTGGACTATGGCAAAGAGCTCATCATGCCTTTGCATTAGCTATATCATAGCTACATTTATATTCAGAGAAATCATAATGCCTCTGCTTCAGCTACATCACATTTGCTTACCTTTTGAAGTATTGCTTCTATTTCAGCTATGTCACAGCTTTAAAGAGCTTATATTATCCCCTGCATGGATGGACCATCCACCATGCAGAAAGCCCTTTATATAGATGCACCATCCACCATGCAAGAATGTCAATTATAGCTTCGGCGGAGTAAGTATACAACATCCTAACGGGAGACTACCTTTAAAACCTACGAAGCTGACCTTTATGTCCAGAGCTCTGTTACTCACATTCAGAGCATTGCTTCTGCTACTTATATCCAGAGCATCGTCTCTGCAACTTATGTTCAGAGTATCACCTCTGCATCAACTTATCACAGCTTCTGCTAGTTATATTTAGAGCATCACCTATAATACTTATGTTCAAAGCATTGTCTCTATTTACTTGCATTCAGAGCATCGCCTCTGCTACTCACATTCGCCTTTGCTACTTATGTCTAGAGTATCGCCTATGCTACTCACATTCAAAGCATCGCATGTGCTACTTATGTCCAGAACATCATCATTGCCTTTACTAATATATTCAGAACATTACATCTGCATCAGCTTATCACAACTGCTTACACCCAGAGCATCGTCTCTACTACTTATATTCAAAGCATTGCCTCTGCTACTCACACTCAGAGCTTCACCTCTGCTACTTATATTCAGAGCATCGCCATCTCCTATGTTACTTATATTCAAAGCATCGGCTCTACTACTTATGCCCACAACCTCATCTATGCTATTTATGTCCAGAGCATCGCCTCTGCTACTCACATTCAAAGTATCGCCTCTGCTTCAGCTTCATCACAGCCACTTATATTCAGAGCATCACCTCTACCTAAAAGTCCACACATTATATAAATATACATACATGTACTTGGGAGACTATTATGATACTGGTATTTTAGTATCTTTACATTATTACTTTTAGCATATGCATTATATTATTGTTGCAAAGTACGTACTTCACATCACTGCTAGCATGTCATGACACTATTTTTATTACAACAAGTATGCATGTCACAATATCTACATTATCATTTTATTATCGACAACATATGATCTACTATAATACATGATATGATCTTTGCTTATTATATCTTGAAAAAAATTGATATGTCATTATTCACTTTATAGTTATGAGTAATTTGAGGGGCAAATGTACCTTAAATTTATTTTGTATATGTGTAGTGGATATATTATAGTGTATTACAAGTTGGTTTAGCCCATATTACAAATGAGATGTTGCCAAAATTTTGACAAATTATATGCAACATCTTTTGTGACAATCTATAAGTCCTCGTTTATTTAGGCTCGCACGGATATTTTCGAAATAATTCCTTTTATTTCGAAATTCGATCTGCACATGAATGTGCGACTCAGATTTGAGGGACTATTATTACACCTGTAAATTATGTGGCATGAGTATAACTGAGAGAGTCCCACAAATGGTGATGTGGCGTCAACTATTCAATTGATTGGACCTATTTAATTAAATATTTAATTGCACAAAACGTCTCTACATTTGGTATATAGTGTGCAAAATGTCCATACGTTTCAATTTTTTGCATTTTCACCCATATTTCAATGTTTTATTGCAAAAAACGTTATTTTTACTTATTTTTAACGTAAAATGACCAATATACCCTCCTATATAAATAAAATAAAAAATAAAAATAAAGAATAA
>CAIGRB010175033.1:25448-37132 GCA_903798255.1 Fraxinus quadrangulata
TTAATTAATATATTAATGTCACAATTTTATGCAATTTGATCACTAATTATTGAATTAATTTATTGCTCTTTCACAAATAAAATTTTTTATAGATCACAAATTATTTCTCGATCATAAATTGAAAATTTTATATGTCACAGTTTATTCATCGACCACAAATTACAAATTTTATAAAGCACAACTTATTTAACGATTACAAATTATCAAATTAATTGGTCACGAGTTATTTTTTGTCCACAAATTAACCAATTTATTGTTCATAATCAACTAAATAATTGGTCACAAACACCACATCTTATCCCATCCCCACCCAACCCACTACCAGCGCACCACTGCCACAACCATTACTACCACCACCACCAGCATCACCACCTCATCGACCGCATAAAATCACCACCACAACAACCACGACAACTTTAAAACAACCATCATAGCACTGCACAATTTGAACTAATTGTCATTTGAACCTATCGTCTTCGATGTCAGATCTAACTAGAGCAACGAGGGTCTTTGCGACATCGCAGCAACCAGGGTTGTCGTGAGTTTGTAGCAGTGTTGTAAGAATAGTGATGTTACCTTGACTTCACATCAATCAGGCGCTGTTGTGAGAGAAAGGAGAGAGAGAACTGGGATGATGACAACGTTGCAACTTCGCTACATACTTGACGATGACGATGGCGACTAGGAATTGGGATGCTATCGTCGTCGCAACTTCGCTAATTACAGGTGATGACGACATCAACTATGGCGACGACTGGGAATTGGGATGTCGATAGCTGGAAGTTGTGATGTGTGTGTGAGAGAGAGAGATGTGCATGGAGAGATATAAAGAGATCAATGTGAGGGAAAAATAATTAGGGGTTGTTCTCTTTGTATTTCAATTTTGTGTTTTGAGTTTTGAATTTATTTTGGGTTTTGTGTTTTGAGTGTCCATTTTGAGATTGTTGAAAATGTGTTCTTTTTAATGTTTTGAAAAATTGTTTTGAAAACACCAAAAACGCGTTTTAAAAATTTTGGCTTGATTATAAATGAAAACACCCAAAACAAATTTGTTGTTTTGAGGTTTTTTTTTTTTTTNTTATGTTTTATTTTTAAAAAATTCATTCTGAAAAATAAAAACATAAGTTGAATTCCATCAATATAAGATATCAATTAAATGTATGTTTTCATTAATTATATTTTCATTTTTATTTTCGCTATAAATTTTGATCTCTCCAATACTAAAATTATTTAATTACATTAACAATAAATATCAGTGAGATCGTAGAGATGTCCATGCGAGCATGGAGAAGTTTATGTGATGTCTCCGTGCGCGCACGAAACACTTTTTTTTTTTTTTTTGTATGTAAATTTTTAACTTGTTTTTAAAAAAAACGCGTTTTCGAAAATAGGAAAGAGAAAATATTTTCACTGTTTTGAAAAATCGAAAATAGAAAACGACTTAAAAATTGTAAAGATAACAGACTCTTAGGGTTTGTGATAGAATTTGATGGTATTATTAATATTAAAGATTTGAATTACTATCTGATTTTTGTATAAATAAATTTGAGATTTGATTTTTGAAGTTGGATCTTAAAAAACTTGGTTGGATGTAATTTTCACTTTAAAAAAAGAAATTGTATAAAACTTGAAACGTTTGACGGTGGTTTTAGATGGCTTGATTCAACTACCTTACATTTTACAAAAATATGTAAGTATAAAATATCCATATTAATTTCCATAATTTCTTTATTTGACAAAATATCTCTTATTGATGTCAGTTTTTTTTTTTTTTTTACTAAATTTAACAAATTATTGTTAAATTAAACAATTTATTGCCGTGTTAAGATTGAGTGATTATGAATTTGATACATTTATTCAACCATACATTTTTGACACACGTTTATTAATATATAATATGGGGGTCGTTTTGGCAAAATTCCCGTTTATGCATCTTATAAAAGAGCTTTACGAGAAATCTACTTTAATTATTGTTCGAAATTAATTTTTGAAAAAGTTTTATCTTTTGATGAGCTTTTAGAAGAAATCGCATTGTGCTAATTTATTCTAAAAACTCTTCTGACTAAAAATTCACTTTTACAATAACAATTAAACAGGTTCAAATACGACTTTTAAGTCTCAAAAATTTCTTTTAACTTTTCAAAAATCAGGTCAAATAGATCTATAATAAAATTATTTATGTCCTATATTATTTACTCGTAGTATGTATTTGACATACATTTTATGTCATCTCATATATTATTACGAGTTATACAAAAACTCATTATTTATCTAAGGAAACCCGAGGAATTTTTCTAACTTTGAGAGTGATATGTTCAATATCAATTCATTAATTTGAGTTTAAAAAAGTCTAAAAAATACATAAAACTACAATTGGAAAAATGTTCCAGCCCTGTTTCTCTTAAAACCAGAAAAAGAAGGGACAAAAAAAAAATAAAAAAATAAAAAATGGTAATGGCTTATCGTAGTTATGAAAATAAATCACCTAATGTGCACGCGCTTAATAACACGAGGTGGCTGGTGATACTTTTCATTTCTTTCTTGGTCTTTCCCTTCACGTTAAACCAAGAACCTTTAACGCCAACAATAAGAATTTCGTGAAAAAATTTCCCTTTTCTTTTCTACATTTTCTTGGAGAGATAGGAAGGAAAAGAGAGGAAAAATCAGAATCAAAATGTGGGTTTTTTATTTGATATCGCTGCCATTAACGATGGGGATGGTGGGTACAACGCTATGGTACTTCGCCGGACCAGACGTGGCTCGCTATGTCCGCTTCACTGTCGGTTACACCTGGTTTTGCTCCCTTTCTATAATCATCCTCGTACCCGCCGACATATGGACCGTACGTTGTTTAATAATGTTACTATGGTCGTGTTTTTATTTGATACTTTGTAGGATCTGTTTTTGATCACTTGTGTTTTTATGATGCATTTTGTTGTGGTGTTTTGGATTATGATTTGCCCCGAATACGCCTGTTGATCTTCACTTTTAGTTGTTTTTTAATAGGAATAGTATTGTGGATTGATATGTTCTTTGGCTGCTGAAAATCATTGCTTTTGAAAAAGATGATTTCTTTAAGAACAACTATTTTGTGTTCAAATTTTGATGGATTATCGAGCTGTGTGTTTGAAGACTATACAGTTTAGATTTCGGATTCTTATTTTTTTAAACAAAACTGAATGGTTGCCCTTTGATTGAATTTTAAGGCACATATAAATATTAGATAATCTCTTGACATTTGATCATTTGTGGGTACAACAGGCCTTTTTGGATGAAAATAAGGTACAATTTAGCCTAATATAGTCTTGTGTGAGCTAAATTAGTATAACCAACTGACCACTAACTAAAACTAATGTATAAGATTAGACCCTAATGTACATTTCTGGTGATTGAAAACAGTACTGGTTTTACAGTGGACATAGCAAACATACATGTTAATGCGTAATTTCTGTTATACGACATTGTATGAAGTTATTTCTTCTAACATTCGTTTTTATATTGGTCCATATAATTAGTAATATTTTGGTAAAATTAATGGAAGGGTTTTATTATTGACATTTCAAAATTCTGAAAATCGATATCCTTGAAGATTTGTAGCACTAAACTCTACTATTTAATTAATGAATTTAATTTTTTTGTAAACCTTAAAACATGGCTCTTGTGATAATCCAAAAATATTTAGAAATCTTTGGCACGTAGACTGAATTCAAGAAAAAATTGTCTATTTAATTACAGAACTATCTTTCCTGTGAATAATACTTTATGACTGTATCCACAGTTTCCAATACTTAAAGATAGAAGCCAGACAAATTTCTCAAGTAGACTTATAATATATATTGCTGTGACATTCTCTTCGTTTATGATTCCCTTATGCTCTGTGATGTGAGTTACTGTTTGGCTCATTAACTCGATATAAATAGGACTCGTATCATTCTTTAATTTCTAAAAATTCAACTCATGGGAAATATCAGTATGTCACTACATCCATCATTGTTTGGTTTGATCTAACAAACTTTCGTTGAAACCTTTTGTACTTCACACAGACAGTTGTTAATCATGACAAGGGAGGAATCTCTTTCTTCTGGAGCTGGTCATATTGGAGTACATTTTTACTTACTTGGTATGCTGTCAACTCTTTTGGTACTTTTGCAGGCCTAATTTTTCCAGCCTAATTTTTCCAATATGTCTTGCATGGCAGTTAGCATGCACCAAATTTTCTTGGTGTGTTATTGCCTCTACAGTTTTTGATCTGTGGTTTAGCAACGTGCATAAGGAGTCTTTACAGATTAAATATGGCTCTTTTAAGTTTGTAATCCTCACAGTAGTCAGTAGACATCATTTCTGTGATCATTCTTGTTACGATTTCTCTTAAATATCTGAGCAAAAATATTAACTTTAGCATGTTGTTTTTTCGGTTGTCATTCTAATCTTTGTGGCTTTATCACATCTATCATTTATAATTAGAGCTAAAAAATAAATATATGATATATTAATATGTTACAAAATCTTTATGGGTTTGATGCTGAATTGGGCAATTAGTAGCCAAAAAACCTGATGCAATAACTTATATTTTTGGGATTTTATATGCTTCTGGATGTTGGTTTAGTAGACTTTGGAACCCTGGTGTTTGAGGTAATCTCGTAACTGCTTGGATTAAATAACCACGTATACTCATAGTATATTTCTCGAAGCAGGGTTGTGGTGCCTATACTTCAGGGTTATGAAGATGCTGGGGATTTCACTGTTACTGAAAGATTGAAGACTAGCGCTCATGTAAACCTAATCTACTACTTTTGTGTTGGTTCTATTGCACTCTGTGGACTTGTTCTACTCATCTTTCTGCGCAAGAACTGGTTTGTTTCTTTCTCACCTAAACATTTTGCTCTCTGATGTAAATTTTATCATCTCCTCCAAACCCAGGTGTCCAATTTTGGTCATTCTTAAGATTTTAAGTGTCAGACTCAGCTACTTTAGTATTCTTAGCTACGTAAAAATTCAACAGTGATTCCAATAGGGGTGACATCTTCATATTTTTATGTAAGTTGTAGCAGCAGCTAAACAGCATTAAGTCCCATAAAACATTTAGAAGCACTTTCTAAGGAAATCTTCACATTCTCTTCATAGTAAATGTAACGACCCAAATTTTTAAAATTTAAATCGCTACCAAAAGTTTCTTTAAAAATTTAGCAAGTTGACAATGCAATTATGCATAAAATTATGTATTTGCAGTTTACTCAAAATTACACAGAAAACTTCAAATCTTTCATTTAACTTAACAAGCACATCCCTAAAGGAATATACAAGAAAATAATTTACTATGTAATACTTCTTTTATTTTATTTTTATAGATATACATTGAGTAACTAAAATGTAAACAGTAGAGGCAACCACATTATCCTTAAATTAATGCAGAATTCATATATCAACTATTTGATGTATATTATATATGTTTCACCAAAAGCAATTCCTTGAAATTTAACAGGAAAAGCAACTTGCTAAAGGAAAATCCCTATTTTATTCTCTGTGTCATATGCAGGAGTGGTAGTATTCTAGGTTTTGCTATGGCATGCTCAAATACATTCGGTCTTGTGACTGGTGCTATTCTTCTGGGTTTCGGTTTGAGTGAAATTCCAAAAGGTATCTGGAGAAATGCAGATTGGATAACCCGCCAGAAAGTTCTTTCTCATAAAGTGGCTAAAATGGCTGTCAAACTTGATGATGCTCATCAAGAATTCTCAAATGCTATAGTTGTAAGATTTCACGGTTTACCTTTAATTTTCTTTATTCTTGAGAACCTGGATATTGAAGTATCTTCAGCTACTCGTGCTTCGTTTTGCAACTTTTCTACCGAAGTATGCTTATTTCAGCAATTGATATCTGAGGTTTTCACGTTAATGAAAGAGGAAGATAACTTGATTAAAGCACGATGTCTTACTGAAATAGTTGTCTTCCTTGACTGCACAGGAAAATGGACTGTCTTGCATGACCACTTTTAATATGGGTTACTTATATTATGTTCAGGGAAATTTCACCTGAATTCCCTTCTCGCCAATGTGCTTCTTGTATTTTAGGAATAATGGGTAAAGAAGTGTCTTTCTATTTCTCTGTTTGTAACCTTATGATTATTGTTGAATTAGGTTGCTCAAGCTACATCGAAGCAAATGTCGAAGCGTGATCCTCTGAGGCCCTTCATGAATATAGTTGATAAAATGTTGGTTCGGATGGTAGTTATACTTTATTAGCAGTTTTCTGGTACTCACTTTCTAATATTTTTTTCCTACACCTCTGAGATGAAAATTATTGTGTGAAATTCATACACAGCTGAGTGAAGATCCATCTTTTAAACCACAAGGTGGTAAATTAGGGGAAAGTGATATGGATTATGACACCGATGAAAAATCAATGGCTGCTCTTAGACGTCAACTTAAGAGAGCTCGAGAAGGGTACTACCGCTATAAAAGGTAATAGCAATTCAAAGTACACGATCTTGACTTTATATATATTCATTGTTTTCTAACTCGTTAATTCTGCGTACTATGAATCTATTTTTGAAGTAACCTTACTTTGATTTTCATATCTTGGTCTGATCCAATCGTGGTCCAATTAATTTACAATTTCATTCTATATGCAGCGAGTATATGAATTTTGTCACAGAAGCCCTAGAACTAGAAGACACTGTAATGAATTATGAGCACTGCAGTGCTACCGGATGGTAAATGCTTCTACTTCTCCATTATCGTTTCAACTCATTCTTTACATTGTATTGAACTCCTATATATAATCTTGCATATTTTTCTTCAGTTAGCATCATCCAACTTCATTCTATTACATAATGGATTGCAAGGTGGTCACCATTATTCATTGTGGTTAACTTGACATTTGTGCATGTAAATATTTAATTAGTTTGTTGTACAAATCTTAGAGAATCCTTGGAAAAATAAGAATCTTGTTGCATGACCTTGCATTTGTAGGCAGCCAAGAAGTGCTTCTTGATAGCAATACTTTTCAGGGAAATGAGGAAAAGATAACGATATGGCTATTAATTAAGATTTTAATTAGATACTACTGCTTCCAGCTTCCAATTCCATATCAGTATAGCATATTAGTTTTCTCTTAAGACATTCTATCATATAGGTTTTGTCGACTCTAGATTCCCATCATTTCCACTGATTTTGCAGGAAATACATTTCAAGCTTCAGACCTGAACGTAAAGGCAAAGTAGGGACTTCTCTTGATGTCCTTGGTAATTTTCAGATTTTCGTTTTTTAACACTCTGCATTCTTTCTGTCAATTGAATGTCTAGCCCCTGGGACTCGAATTACTCATTAATCATTTAACTTTCAGTTTGAGTTGGTCATTTGAAGAGAGTAATGGAGGGGTTTACAATGTCATTTTGGTGAGGAACTTTGACGACTCTAAGACATCTAATGCTATTTAGTAAATGCTCCTGGTATTAGTTTAAGGAGATTTCTCTCCCTATACATCTTCCAATCGTATTATTTTTACTGCATGTTTTATTTTAAAATACCTTGAATTTAACAGAGTTTATTATATTATTCTTGATCAAACATATAGGATTATCACCTCCTAATTTGTATTAACATTTACACTTTTTCTAGAATTGGTATGGCGATGTATATTGAGAAAACAACTCGAGAAACTCTTGGCTATTGTATTGGGCTGCATGTCAGCTGCAATTCTCCTAGCAGAAGCAACAATTCTTCCTAGTGGAGTTGACTTGTCTCTCTTCTCAATTCTTATAAACACAGTAAAAAAGAAGGAGGTGCTTGTGCAGGTAAAAATTTCATTTTTATCAGTCATTTTTATATTTCACCCATTTCCTTGGAAAACATTTGTTTTGGCCTCTAATTAAGTGAATGATACTCCATGAAGCAACTCTCATATTTCCTAATGGTGATTTGGTTCTTCTATTCTTCTAATTTTGTTATTTCCATTTTTCTAAACAGGCCACTGCTTTTATTCCTCTTATGTATATGTGTGTCTGTACATACTATTCCTTGTTCAAGATTGGAATGCTGACATTTTACTATTTTACTCCAAGACAAACAAGTTCAGTCAGTTTGCTTATGATTTGCTCGTATGTGTATTTCCTTCCTACTTACTTTTTACATCTTTTAACTGGTTCAATTACACGAAATATGGATTTTTCATTTGTTAATTTTTGATATATTTTCATTTTGAATTTTCTAAGGATGGTTGCACGTTATGCTCCTCCCATTTCATACAATTTTCTCAACCTAATTCATCTTGACAAGGATGTGAAAACTATTTTTGAAAAGGTAAGTGGATTTCTCCTCTCCTTTTATTGTAGCTCCCTTCATTGCAGACGACTGTCGATACAAATTATTCACACACATACGGACTTCGCGAGGACGTTGTGTGTAGCTGCAGGTGGTCGATTAGTCATTAGTTCAGCAGAAACTGGAATTTTCTGCTTTTCAATCAGTAATGAAATAGAACATCGTCTTTTTCAATATAAATAGTGAAGGCTTTTCACACAGACTTCTGCAGATAGCAAATTGATGGATGAATCCACAAAATACAGGACTACTTCTACTGGTTTCTTTCATATCTAAATAGTTACTAACAGTATTTATTTATTTTTTCTTCTTCTCACGTTGCTCGCATTATATGCTAATTCTGTTTATTAGGCAATTGATTGTGGTTCAAATTTGCCTAGTCTTTCTCCCCTTTTCTTTTGGATCCTTTTTGCAAGTTACAAATTTTAGACTCCCACATTTGCAGAGAATGGGGAATATTGATGACGCCGTACCTTTCTTTGGAAAGGGATTCAATAGAATCTATCCACTTATTATGGTCATATATACCATACTGATAGCAAGCAATTTCTTTCACCACGTCCTTGATTACTTTGGAAACTGGAAAATATTCAGATTTCAAAGTGAAGAAGCAGATGATTTAGATGGTTTTGATGCATCGGGATTGATTATCTTACAGAAAGGTGAGTGTATTTGCATCTTTCTTTTTCCACTTGCTTAATTTGTACCTTCCAGATTTTAGGCAAAAACTAGCATGTCGAAATTGTTTCATTCGTCTATTTATTTTCTCAGAGCGGTCTTGGCTTGAACAAGGATATAAAGTTGGTGAACTTGTTGTTCCATTAGCAAGAAATTTTAACAATGCGAGCATAGATCTTGAATCTGGAAGCAGTACCACGGTATGTGAAATGCCTAAAATTATTCGGAAATATTGTTTAAATTTACATTATCACTTTTAATTATAAGAATGCTAGAGATGACTGTCTATCTGTCTTTATGTTGTACTTGTGTCCGTTACATGTTCGACATCCTCCATGTGTACTTATTTTTTGTTTGGGGTGGTGATGGTGATTTTTGTTCAGTTCACGTTCCCCATATTTCATTTTATCGGATGTGATCAGAGACGGATTTAGGTGGGGACTGGTCCAGTACCCCCCCCCCCCTTTTTTAGTGTGAAAAAAAATAAAATCTTGTAAATTTTTTTTATACGTAAATTAATTTTTTTCTACGTATTAGCCGGCTTGTAGTCCGGTCCTAAATCCGTCCCTGGATGTGATGTATGGATTAAAGTGAAGATATGTTTGCTTTTTGCTTTATATAAGATAATTCTTATGTAAACTGCGACCACATCTTTAACTGGCTCTTCAGAGAATCATATTGCAGAGTCGCATATTAATGTTTTTGGGTTTTGAGAATATTAATGTTAAGACGTGGTATCAGCTTACATGCTTGAATCATGTGAACTCTTTGTCTTGGAATTACATGGCTTTTTCATTTTATCCTTGTATCTGCTGCTGCGTCTAACTTTCGATTGGTATCTGAACAAGGTTCTGCCCAAAACAAAAGCATTCACATTTACAAGGGAGGATGATCTGAATAATCACTTGAAACCTCTGAAATCCGAGGTGCAGAATGACACTAGCCCAATGGGCATCAGCAAGAAGTATGCAGCCGCAAGATCACAATCAGATGGACAAGAAATGAAGTTGAATACAAAAGAGAGGAATTTGCTCGCAAAATCTTCTTCCGGAATAGCCTCCACCTGGGAATCCATGAAGATGGGGTTACGTAATTTCAAATCTAATATTGATACGAAGAGATTCACTCCTCTACGTGAGGTTCAAGATGAACGCTCGCGTGTTTCTTCTTCTGAATCCCTCGATGATATATTTGAGAGGATAAAGCGGCCAACTGCAGACCATACGATTCATGACAGCCATGACGATCTTGATGATTATGCAATGGACAGGAAGAGGCCGGGTTGAAGCAGATGATATATGCACCGGAATTGATTGCTCGAAAATATGCCTTCTGTAGAGACATGAATCTTACTTTTTTCTGCCGGTTCATGGTTATACATATAAATATACATACACACACACCACAAATATGTAGTAGAAAGGAAGTAAGAATATGAAGTACAGAATTTTGGTAGTTACTGTAATTCATTGTACTGTACTGGTGGACAAACAAAATCTATGTTTTAAGGTTTGAAAATTCCTATGTTTGCATGTGCGGTGCATATTATATATTCGATTCGAATAGAGGTAATAAAATAGTTTTAAATAATTTAAAAAGGGAAAAGCACTTCCAAATAAATTATTCCCCATCCATGACATCTCATATCAAAATGGGTAAATTGCACTTTAGTCCCCAACCTTTATTAATTGATGTCAAGCTCCTCGAGCTTTTGTTTTCAGTGCAAGTTGGTCTCGGTTTAGTCAATAAAGATGAATCATGTGTGTGGCACATGCTAAAATAAGAAAGGGATATTTTGATTTTAATTTTTAGACTCCGAGTTAACTTTTCTCTAAACACTACTATCCAATCATTTTTTTTACATTTAATTAATAGTTATTATGCAAATAAATTCTAAACAATTCAATTATTAAGAACTTATTTTCTTTCTATAAAAAAATTTTACTTGCAATCAAACACATCTTAAAAGCAAAAGATCTCTGAAATTCTGAAGATTGATGAAGTGTAATTGAAATTTTTGGGGTTTTGCGAAATATATTAGTAGATTTGAAAAATTAAAAAAATGTTCTTTTGCTATTTTAGTGTCCGATACTTGCAATCTTCTAATGATTTTAGAATGAACTTGCAAAGGAAATGGTCAAAAAGTAAAAAAGAAAAGGTTAGGGATGATTTTGATACCGACTCTAAAGTTTGGAGACATAGCGTGCAATTTATAGTGTCGAAACCAAACAAACAGAAAATATTGTTCCGACTCTGTGGTCTTCGTAGTTTCCACCATCTCCAAGTATGCTCATAAAGACACAATCTTGATCTGAATTCTATCTTGAGTTCAATTATGGAGAGTATGGCACTGTATTCTCCATCCGCCACCGCTGCCTTTTCCCGCCGCTTGTTCCCCCACCTCCGCCACCGCCCTTCCGCTACACATCTCCGCCCCATCTCCTTCCTCAAGAACCTCCCTCCTCCACTCTCCACTACCCACAAATTCACTCTCTTTAATCCCATAAAGTTCTCCCTTCAAAATCCCCAGAAAATCATTCCCCGCAGCTCCTCATCTGCCGAAAATACACCAGTAGCCACTGATTCAAAGTCCCAAAATCCTCCACCAGAAGGCGCAAAAATTATTCCATTAATCGTCTCCCTTTCCATAGGTCTCATAGTCCGCTTCGTCGTCCCCAGACCCCC